>VDFB02150917.1:0-27615 GCA_007258455.2 Sequoia sempervirens
TATGAGTTGGCAATTAATATCCTAAAAGGAATGATTAATCCAAAGATGTGATCAACATTTAAAAAAATATGAGTTGCACCTTGGGAAAAAAAAATAGCCTAGAGGATGACACCTCAATCCTTGGCCATGCATAATACTGCCAATTGATGTCACCAGCTTAGATAATTAATTAGCCCTTATTAGTTTTGCACGCAACAAATTGTACTCAGTAGATGCAATTGGGTGGAAAATTTGAGCAAGCCTGGGCACAACTTTCAAGTTGGTACTTGATTAATATAATGTTTATCGAAAATAGATTACCACGCCTTTCCTTACTTTTCTATAAATAGGCATCTAAGCAGTAGTGAAATCACACTTAGTGATTTGAGCAGAATTTGTATTAGGTAATTGGTTTAGTAGTTTAACATTTGCAGTTACGTAGTGTTCTCATAGGCTAGACTAAGGTACTTTGTAGGGAGAGTTTAAGGTATTCGCAGAAAGTATGATAAGATGAACATGCCAATTAAGCTAGTGTCACATAAGTGTCAGATTGCCTTCTTAGGTGAAATTTCTACCAGGTACTTAAAGAGGAAGATGAAGAACAAGCACTCACTATCGATCATAGCAATTAAATGGGTCTTGGGATGGGACTTCCTTGAGTATGAGGATAGGTATAGAGTTAACACTGACATGTGCTCACATTTTGTAGCCTCCATGCTAGATATAGGAATTCCCAAGCCTTTGATTTTGCATATGGTGAAGGAAATTTTTCCAAAGAAGTACCTGAACGGCCTCAGGGAGGTCATTGCAAATGTTGCATATGGTGGGGGAATTCTGACTACGAGCGACCTTTTGAGGTTCATAGAAGATTATGTGGTCATGTCATGGTTTCCATTTTTGAGTGGCTTTCACCTCAAGTTGTGAGATGAGCACCACAAGAGGGTAACTCGAGTTTTCCACTTCTTGTTTCACATCTACAATGTGGTGTCATTTTATGACATCGACTAGTACATGGATTTCAAGAACCTAGTGTTCCCTTCGCCTATCTTTGCTCCATTGGATGATGCTGCTATTCTTGATGCCTATATTGATGAGGATATCATGGACGCTATCATTGATGCATCTATTGTTGTTGCTCATGTCGTGAATTGAAGACTTTTGCATTTTTCTTTTTTATTTTTTAAAATCTCATAGTGATTAGCCCATTTTTTATATACATGCCTAAAAAAGGATTTTTGAAAAACATATAAAAGAAGCAGAATAGACATATATACTTTTTCAGAAGTGTGGCCTATGAGCCATTTTGAAAATGTAAATATTAAATCATATATAATAAAAAAATATCCTTATATAACCATCTTGTCATCTCCTTTTGAATTCTGCAGCTGGGTCATCTTTTCCCTTCCAACTTGTATGTATGAATTCTGCATGTGGGTGTTTAATTTTTTGCTCTATTCTACTATGAGTTTATTTCCCTACTCTTTGCAATAATGGGTCACTTGTTCCTTTCCACCTTGAACCACAAGATAAATAAAAAGACCGACCAACAAAATAAAAGGGAAAGAATAGAAAAGCATATAAACATATTTACATGGGCATGGTAAACAAGCCTAATTTTATAATTTCAATTGAATTTCATTAACCGTAATTCCCAATGCTTCATTTTCCATAGTTTCTAACTCATATGCATTATGCTCATAGCATTGAATTATCCTGAATGGGCCTTCCCAAAGGCTATCAAACTTTTTGTGTTGGCCTAGCTTTGTGGCTTTAATTTTTTGCTTTGTTCTACTATGAGTTTATTTCCCTACTCTCTGCAATAATGGGTCACTTTTTCCTTTCCACCTTGAACCATAAGATAAATAAAAAGAGTGACCAACAAAACAAAAGGGAAATAATAGAAAAGCATATAAACATATTTACATGGGTATGGTAAACAAGCCTAATTTTATAATTTCAATTGAATTTCGTTAACCATAAATCCCAATGCTTCATTTTCCATAGTTTCTAACTCCTATGCATTATGCTCATTGCATTGAATTATCCTGAATGGGCCTTCCCAAAGGCTATCAAAATTTTTGTGTTGGCCCAGCTTTGTGGCTTTAATTTTTTGCTCTATTCTACTATGAGTTTATTTCCCTACTCTCTGCAATAATGGGTCACTTGTTCCTTTCCACCTTGAACCACAAGATAAATAAAAAGACTGACCAACAAAACAAAAGGGAAAGAATAGAAAAGCATATAAACATATTTACATGGGTATGGTAAACAAGCCTAATTTTATAATTTCAATTGAATATTGTTAACCGTAATTCCCAATGCTTCATTTTCCATAGTTTCTAACTCATATGCATTCTACTCATTGCATTGAATTATCCTGAATGGGCCTTCCCAAAGGCTATCAAACTTTTTGTGTTGGCCCGACTTTGTGGCCCTTTCACTATATTTTAGCACCAAGTCTCTACACTTTAGGCCTTGGTCATACGTTTTCTTGTGAAACCACCTTTTAACAACTTGCTGGCAGTTAGTCATGGTTGTTAGATAATTTTCCCTTTTTTCTTGTACTTCTAGCAACTCGGCTAACTGCACCTCCATTGTGTTGTTTTGTTCTACTTTGAGGGATTTTATCAATTGTAGTGCCAAAATCTCCATAGAGATAGGAAACAGTGCCTCTTTTCCATAAACTAGCTCATATGGTGAAGTCTTGAGGACTTGATTTGAAGTTATGTGGTTCACTTAGAGTGTTGCTCAGACGTTTTGGTGCCACTCCCTTTGATATTTTGACCCAATTATTTTGAGGATTTAGATCAGATTCTTGTTTGTTGATTTGACTAATCCATTCCCCCGCAGGTAGTAATTCAATGATGTTTTAAGGAATATGCCATGTGTAAGTGTGAATTGACTTACTTTGAAGCCTAGGAAATATTTAGCATTGTCGAAAATGATAGTTTTGGGTGGGCCAAATCTCGTTACCAATTCCTCAAAGAAATCCACTATCTCTTCCTCTATCACATTCTTTGGTGACATGAATTTATTCCATCTTGTGAAGTAATATGTGGCTATTAAGATCCATTTATATCTTGCACTGGAGGCTAGATTAATCATTCCGATGAAGTCCAAAACCCATTGCGTGAATGGATCATCAACCACTATCAGAGTGAGAGGCATTGCAAAATTATTTCTTCTTCTTGCAAAGAACTGACATTCCTTGGAAGTTTTTACCAGGGAGTAGGAATTATGAAATAGAGTTGCCCAAAAGTACCCTGCATACATAATTTTGATAGCGGTTATCTTTGCGGAGAAGTACCCGCCCGCAAAACTGTTGTGGTAAGTGTTAAGGATATTTTTTCTTGCTTTGTGGTAACACATCACAATAGAACATCGTTGAAATTTCTCTTGAACATGATTCCTTCAATGAGCACGAATCCACTATTTTGTAGCTAGTAGAATCTCCTTTTTCTGAGAAGGAAGGCCAAGTAGATATTTTCCTATATGCATAAATCTTACTCTATCCCTTAGCTAACAACCTTCAGACTCTAACTCATTCATTAGGACTATCTTTGGTTGTTCTTCTTCTTTGGTCACTTCATCGTGCGCAAGATATTTGCACAACCCTATTCCCCAAATAGTCTTTGTAGGCTTAACCTCAATGTCATACTCGAGGATATTGGTGATCCAATTGGCTCTTTTCTTGGTGATTTCTCCTTCCATGATATATTCCCACACACTAGAATGTGTAACATAGACAATCACCTTATTGCAGGAGATTAGGTGTCGGAACTTCTTGAGCCCCTTAACTATTGTAAACGCCTACCTCTCTACAAATTTGTAGTTTGTTTCATATTCCTTTAGGGTCTGGTAATGAAATGTTATTATATGTTCTCCCTTTCCCTCGTTATCCTTCTGAGTTAAGACAATAGTGATACTTGACTTGCTACCGAATACAAACATTATGAAGTCCTTTGATAAGTCTAGGTTGATTATAACAAGAGTGGAAGAGATGGCATCCTCGACTTTCTCAAAGGCTTCTCTGGCTTCCCTTTTCCATTTGAATGTTTTATCTTTCTTTAGCATTAGGATAATTGGCCTAATTATTCTTGCAAAGTCAGAAATAAATTTGCTAATGAAATTTACCTTCCCCAAGAAGGACTAAATGCCTTTCTTGTTAACCGGGAGAGGAAGCTCTTTGATTGCTTCCACCTACTTAGGATTAATTGAAATTCCTTCTTTGGACACTATGTGCCCCAATAGTTTTCCTTGCAACACTCCAAAGAATTTTTTTTTTTGGGTTTAGGGATATCCCAAACTCTTGGAATTTCCTGAACACCATCTCCTAATGATCAAAATGATCATCCTTGGACTTGGAGAACACTATCAAATCATCCAAATAGATTAGGATAATTTTATTGATTAGTTTGCTGAAAGCAATATCCATTGTCCGTTGGAAGGTAGCTCCTGTGTTTGAGAGGCCAATTGACATCTTAGCGTATGTGTATGTTCCCCACTTGGTAGTGAACATTTTCTAATGTTGATCCTCCTCTTTGACCCAACTATGATTGTAATTGGAGAAGCCATCTAATAGAGAAAACATCTCCAACCATGCCACTGTTTGTAGGATTGAGTCCATTGAAGGTAGCGGGTAATGATCTTTTAGGGATGCTCTATTTAGGTCCTACAAGTCCACACATGGGAAAATATCTCCATTTTCTTTCAGACTGGGACCAAATTGGATACCCACGTGTTATACTTTATTGAGAAGACAATCTATGACTAGATTAGCTTTGTTAATTCTTGTTCCATTAGCACTTCAATCTTGGGATTGACTAGTGTTTTTTTTTGGTAGACAAGCTTTGCACCTACTGCCAACTCTATTGTGTGTTGAATGATATTGGGATCATATCCCATGAGGTCATTGTATGACTAGGCCACAACTCCTTCATATTTTTCACAAAAGTCGATAAGCCTTTCTTTATCGTGATACGAGACATCCTTCCTAACCTTGAGCTTTCTTCCATCTTTGACCTAAAGGTAGATACATAGTCACTTTTGTCTACTACAAACTCCATTTGTCATTTCTTGCATTGTCACAATCAAAAAGGTTTTTGAGAGTGACCAATCCTTTTGGAAGCTTGTTGGATTTCAGTTGGATAATCTATCCTTCATAGGCTTTGGTGATACTTGGTTGGAGCTGGTCAGCAAATTCTCCTGACTACTGGATGAATGATGAAATGTGTTCATTGTTGTCAAACACTTTCCAACTTTGGTCATTGTCTGGAATCGCTAGTTGGACTATTAATCATACTGAGTGTTTGTTGTGAATGAGATCAAAGGTAGGATCAAACTGAGATCCAATTGATGCCATGTGATCCATATCTATATTCTATTTTTGGGGCATCATCTGAATATTGAAGGCTTCAAAACCGTCAATCAGGTCCCAAACTCAGTGTCTATAGGATCACATGAAGACATCTTGGCTGCAAAAATTCCTCAGACTTGATTGACTACTAGTTCAGAATCTTTGAACACCATTAGTTTCTTTATGCCCATCCATTCTGCAAGGTTGATACCTTGCACTAGTCCTTCGTATTCAGATTAATTGTTCGAGCAGGTGAACTAGAAGCAGAAAAACCTTAGTGTATTTTCATTCTATGGGGATATTAAACATATTTGAGCTCTTGCGCCATTCTTGTATCTTTCTCTCTCAAAGTGAAACGTCCACAGTTCTGAGGTTCAACCACCTTCAGATCTTTGAAAAAATTTAGGAGCACTTTATCTTCATTGTAGATGACATAGGTGCCTAACCTAGTATCATGGTAGTTGTCGAAATGGTCGGTATCTATATGTTCGCTCAAAGAACATCTTGATCATTCTGGTCTCCAGTCACCTTTTCATCTTCTAGTAGCTCAGCGAAATACATTTCTTTCTTGGTGATAAAGGTGTGCACGACTGTGAAATTGATCATGGCTTCATTGGCTACATGCTCTAAGTGTAAAGCTTTCATTTCTATCTTCATCTTTGCACCATGCTTGGTTCTAAGGATCAAATGTGACCAATCCATGGATAGATATCTGCCCACTTTTGAAGTAAATTCTTAAGATAGACAAAGGCCGAACATGGGGGGAACATCTATGATCAATCATGGCATTGTGTAATAATTTCTCCCCTATAATGAACCCTTAAAAAGAGGAGTGATGAGAAGACACGTGGAAGAGGCTATGGTGACAACCAAAAGGGGGCTGATGAAATTTTTTGAAGGCATGGGCTAGTACTTAGCTAAAATTAAAACTTGAAAGGAGTATGGTGAATTTTGAATTCACACTTTCCTTGAAGTTTCTAATGTTGAGTTGTTTTGTAAGTCTTGATTCATAAGTTGTGTTTAGTGATGGTGTGTCTAGTTGAATAGAATGAAAGTATTCTTTAGTTTCCTGTGGTTGGGATAGAGTTACAAAATATTCTAATGATATTGGAATATTATGAGATGTTATGTATTTTGTAAAGTGTTTCTATGTGGTTCGCATGCTATTTTTAGACATGGAGAGGCATGTATGTGGTAGCTTGTCATGTTAGTTCAAGTTTGGCTAACCTTGCATGCTAGTGCTATTTGTGAAGGTACCTCATGGATTGTGGATGTGTTGATTAGTATGGTGATGCATATTTGGGTGCTATTTAACCCTTTTTTTGGTCTTCCTTCACTTCTTTCCACCACAAAAGTGTTTGATACCAACATATTTTGGTGATGCATGTTTGAGGTGCATATGTTTCATTAAGGCTGACCTAATTGAAATTTTTTAGGTCATGGATGGTACAAATGAAAGGTGGAGTTTGTTATGAGGTGTGTGGAAAGTGTGAGATAAAAATTTGATCAGGTGTAGTGATATGAGTGTGAGCTTAAATTCCTGACTCTACATGTAGTGAAAAAAAGGTGTCTACATTTATAGTGTGCTTGAATTTGTTGGAGGCAGTGAGTTGAAGGTTGTAGATGGCATAAAGTTACATTGGTGGATTTTCCTATTGCTTTGAGATAGTGAATCTCTCTATAACAATTTCTTATATTCTTCTTTCTTCTTAGTAGTGACCCACTCGAAAATGATCTTTTCTTCTTTTTTTGGGTAGTGAGTCTAATTGTATTAAGTTTCAAGTTATTCATATATATGTGATTTAATCTTCATCATGTTTTTTCCCTTCTTAGGTTTTCTAGGTAAATCTAGTGTTCTCTTGTGTATGGTTGTGTTTGCATTACCATTTCAAACATTTACATTTTTTTAATGCTTAATCAGGGTTTAATTTTTAATAAGGGCTTGAAAGTTAATGAGGAATTGAATGCTTTAGGGTATTTATAGGATCATCATGGAAAAAACAGGCCCTTAAGTGGCGAAAAATTCTAAAAAATTAGAGTTAGGAAACTTGATGTAAAAATTTGAATAAGCTATCTATATTATTTCAAAAATATGTAAGATTATAATCTATAAAAAATTGAATGTAGTTTCTAATCTACTAGGTTTATTTAAAAAAAAAATCTATTTGGTGAAAATTTATAATCTCAATGCAGTAGTACTTAAATTTTAGGGAAAAAATAAGAAGTAGGTGTTTTTCTGACCACCCTAACCACAATAAAATGATAATTTTTTTTTATAATATTTTAGATATAAGTAGAGGACTCATGCCCCGATGTGATGCATATTTTTTTGTATTTTTTTTTCAAGTAAATAATTAATTATGAATTTTTTATTACAACTTTTAAAAAATATAAAAACTCATATGTCTGACCACCTTAACTTGGTCAAAACTTCATGAAATTAAATTTATCTTTTTTTAATCCTATAGTGTGAAGCATAGAATGTGACCCATGTTTTGGATTCAAAAAATGTGATACTGTTTGAAAGCTATAAATGTTTTTCAATCAACCTATCAATCGGGACTTTAGTCATAATTCAAATAGAGAATGAATAATAATAATTTATTAAATTCAAAGTAAAGCATAATTTATATTGGTGGAAAGCTGAGAATCTCCTTTAAAAACCCTTTTCGTTTCGTCAATTTTGGTAAAACAAAAGTTGTCAGCTACATACCCTACACATACCCATCATATCACCACTTTTTGGACCATCACAATCTTGCACATACCCTTTAATGTACAACTGATTCACCCACCCCCCTTAGTTGTCTTGTGCATCTATAAAGGTATACATGAGGGTGGAATCCCTATTAGTCATGGGTGAAATACTCAAACCTTTGATGAAAAGATGATAGAGATCGAGGATCAGGAAGGATCTAAAATTCATGTCACTCATGGCAACATGGTAAGGAAGACTTCTTGACTACCAATGGAAAAAGTAATTAAAATTTTATATTAAGACATTAGAGATAGGGGTTAAGGATCATTTATAACCTTAATCCAAAAATATATTAGATATTATAGTGAAATTCCAAATACCAAAATCTAAGGGACATTGGCATTTCTTTAAATGTAAGGTATCAGTAATTGAGGATCAAATATAGCCCAATCCCTATGCTCAAAATAATCATATGGTAAGATGTAATCTCAATGGTTGATGTCCAAAATACTTAGTGAAAATATAAATCATGGTATCAAGAGATCGGGGATTGGGTAGAAATCATGATCTAAACTTTATGTTTGATTAATCATCAAGTCATTAAATTTTCTTATAAACTGATGAAGTCTAGTGATGGAGTCACAAATAACTTAGATCATGGAACTAAGAGTAAAGAGGATTTGATAAGGCCCAGAAGTGAAAACACAAATGAAAAAAAATAAAACGAAAGAAAATGAGTAAGGGGCCCAAATCTTATCCAAGAAGGAAAAAAAATGATATAGGAAATAAAAAAAAAGGAAATGAAGAGAAGAAAATCCCATGAGGGGAAAACTAAATGTGACAAAAAAACAACACCAAAACACAAAATGAAGGTAATAAAACCTTACCTACAAAAATGGTGAAGATGAAAAAAATATAGGAGATGTACACATGAACACAACCATGGGAAAACTAACATACATGAAAACCAACACAAATATGAACACAAGAATGAATGGCACAACTAACCCTAGAAGTGAGATAAATAAATTAGGGAAAAAATACACTCACAACCCTCATGAAAATCTAAAGAAAAATAGAAAATTGGTAATCAAAATGTGTCAATCAACCATAAAGCCTTTCTATCTCATGCATAAAAAATATTTCCATTAATGCATGCCAGTAGAGTAAATGTAATTCCAAGCAGTAGGTGAGTTTGAAAATACCAACACACATCGATAATGAAGGATAAAAGATCTATCTTGATTCCTGATAGGAATGAGCCAATGAGAAAAAGGAAATATGTGATGGATCATAGTTGACATAAAAATCATGCCACGAGGGAAAACCCTTAAATGTCCTACCAAAAAATAAACATAAAGAAAAAAATAGAAAGTAACAAGAGAGGAAGAAACAAACAAGAGAAGCCAAAAAATAAAAGAGATAGAGGGGGACTGCCATTTATCAATCCAAAAATAAGGCATTAGTGCAAGGAATAATAGATATCATCAAGGTGGGATGAAATTAGCAAAGATCATGGTGATGTCATCAAATGTTGTCAGGAAAGAAAACTCAACTAGATTGGTTTTATATGGAAGTCTAATTGTATTGAATAAGAAAGTGGGTTTTCAAAGGTTCAATTATGTTGTCTATGGAATCTCAGTAAAAAGAGATAATGATATAATGATGATGGAATTGTAATTTCATGGAAGTATGGCATATGAACTTTTCAAAGTAAACCAAACTTATGCACTTCCAAATGGGGAAGTATGAATGGACTAAGGAATCTCACAGAAAGGACATAATGATCAAGAAATCTTGAGTGGAATTGAACATGTAGGAAAAGTTCTCTGGACCAAACCTAATTAATCTAAAAATGAGAATTTTATTTTCTTCCTCGTTTAGGGATTTTTAATTGGACATGATTTTGCAAGGAAGGAAAAGTGAACTAGACTTGGTTTGGTTGGACAAGTAAAACTTGTAAGATAAATTCTCATTGGTTTTAACTCATTTTAAGAAACTTCCTTGAGACTTCCTATCCTTCTTGAGTGTCACTTCAAAATGGGGACCCAAATTAGAATATTTCTTAGAGTGGTTATTAATAATAGATCATATATGGTGAAGACAAAACATAAAAAAATGAAGGGACTCAAGGAAAAATGGACAAGAGAGATTTGTATCTCAACACATAATTTAAAATATAAAAACTTAATCGTTCATTACATACAAATAATATTTAGCATTGATCACCATATATTTATTATATATACTTATGTATAATATCATTAATTTGCATGTTCATCTCAAACTCATTTTCTTCTTATAGATAATCTATCTCATCTATTTTTAGTTTCTTATATGTATCTAATTCTTATTCAAGGATTAGTTTTTCCTTTTCATGTATATCTCTATCTCATGCAAAAATGTGTATATTTATATATTATTTTATATACTTTCATGTTCCTCTTCTTGTTATGACATTTAGTTTCTAGTACAAGTTGCTTATAAGTGGTGCATTGTATTCTAATGGATTTATTATTTGTAATATTTCTTAAGGTGTGTTCCTTTATGCTATTGAACACTAGCACCCTCCTAGGATTTTACCATTTCTCTCCATTATATTCGGCCTTATGATAATTCAATCTAATAGGAGTTGTACAACTCTATCCTATCAACAATGTACTTAACAAGGAATCTATCACTTAACTTTAATTTTTCTTTAAAGATAATCATGTATCATTTATGTTGTATATGAGTACAATACACTTTTCTAGAAATATGAAATAAATTCTCCTTTCTAAATTTTTTCCTTGTGCTATCTATAGGTGCATGCATTGTTTTGAGATAAAAAAAAATTATTTGTTAACACATATGGATCTTGTATTAAACCTCTCTTGGAAAAAAATTGGAGTGAAGGAGATAAAAAATCCTTAATAGAACTATAAAGAAATTTTTCCTTTAATCTCCTTTTGGTTTTTGGCCCTTACTCTTTTTGGCTTTTGGATCAATCTGCACCCAAAGGATGAAGACTAATCTTGCATAAAGGCATGCAATATGCCATGTGGTGGCTATGTGGATTTATTTACATATCATTTTCATTCTAGGAATAAGCTAGGGCATGTGTTAGCTTGGTGAGGATTTTTCAAAGCTATTCTCACAAATCTAAGATTTTCCTGATCACTTGACACGTCATCTATTTGCTTCGAGCAATTTGTATTTTTGCAGAGTGATCTCTTTGGGTGAATTTTTTTGGGAACATGGTGGGCATCCTGCTTTCAAGGTGGAACCTTCTAGTCGGTGTCATCAATCTCTATGGTTGATCGATCAGATTTTTTCCAGGCCATGCCAAAATCTGATTGTTTTCTAATAGCTATTTTTGCTAAATATCTAAAATCCATTAATGAAGTAGTTTGGACTTAATGAGTGAAGATTTTTGTGATCTAATCAAGATCTAATATGAGATTTTGGGCTATCAAGATCACGCATCTAGTAGTTTCTACTTCTGGAATTTTTGTGGTAGTACTCTCTTCTTCTTGTTTTAAATAGGGGTTCGCAGTAGGGTATGTGTAGGATCATGATGGGCCAAAAAGGGGTGATATGATGGGTATGTGGCTGATGACTTTTTTTACCCAAAATTGATGAAATGAAAAGGGTTTTTAAAAGATATTCTCAGCTTTCCACCAATATAAATTATTCTTTACTTTGAATTTAATAAATAATTATTATTCATTTTCTATTTGAATTATGACAAAGTCCTAATTGATAGGTTGATTGAAAAACATCTATAGCTTTCAAACTATATCACATTTTTGAATTTGAAACATGTGTCACATTCTATGCTTCACATACTATAGGATTAAAAGAAATAAAATTAAATTTCATGAAGTTTTGACCAAGTTAAGGTGGTCGACATACAAGTTTTAATATTTTTAAAATTTGTAATAAAAATTCATAATTAATTATTTACTTGGAAAAAATTACAAAAAATATGCATCACATCGGGACATGAGTCCTCTACTTATATCTAAAATATTATCATTTTATTATGGTTAGGGTGGTCAGATAGACACCTACTTCTTATTTTTTCCTTGAAATTTAAGTACCACTGCATTGAAATTTTAGATTTTCACCAAATAGGCTTTTTTTTTTGAAAAAAAGCCTAGCTATTTAGAAACTACATTCAATTTTCTATAGATTCTATTCTTACATATTTTTGAAATAATATAGATAACTTATTCAATTTTTTATGTCGAGTTGGCTAACTCTGATTTTTCTAAATTTTTCACCACTTAAGGGCCTGGTTTTTCCATGATGATCTTGCACATACCCAACATAGGTCAAAAAGTTAGAAAAATTGCTTCAAAAATATTTTTGAAGGATACAAATCTATTAGGGAATTTATATTTTCTCAGAAGTAGAAGGTTTTATAGAATACTGCTATTCTCTCTGGCATGTTATATTTTAATTCAAACTATCATTAGATTGGCATCCCGCCTTTTTTTTTTAGTTCATATATTATTGAAGTCTAATCTATTTGGGATAAATCCTTGAAATTGTGCATGCTATGGCCTTTGTCAAGTTTCTTTTTTATATTTCATTCATGTTAAAAACATTGTGTTAAGTTTTCTTTGGTAGTTTAGATAGCTAATTTTTATGTTATTAAGCTTCTATGGTTAATGTTAGCTTTCATAAATTGGATTATGTCAATTGAAATTTTCCAATTTTTGTAAAATTTTTACTATTTTCCATATTGTGCTATGAAGGAAGAAGGGTTCTATAATTTTTTGGATATTTTTCTTATTCTTTAAGGTTTTCTTATATCTAATTGGACCTTAATGTGTGCTTCCCATGGGGAGACTTGAAAGAATACAATTTTCTTTTTCTATCCTTTACTATACATTCTCTTCCCAACAATGAAGGTTCTACAACATTTTGTGTCTATCATATCAGCTATAAGGAATAGTTAAGGCTTGAAATGTTGTAAAATATTTGGCACATCACCATTTTTATATTTTGTTTGCATTCCTTTCTACCTTTTCCTCCCAAAACACGAAGAAGAGTTGGATTTCTATAAAAATCTGAGAGGTCATTAAGTGAGGCGCAAATTGGTCCCCCACTCACTGAATTTACCATAAGGATGTCAGAGAAATGTAAGCTTTGATGATCAACAATTCTTTTTTTGGCGCACTTGGTGGGGAAAAATATTTTTCAAATGTTTGATTGGAAGTCAAAAATATTTCTTAAATTAGAACAAGAAAAGAGGCTAAAAATTTCATGCCTAGAATCCAAATAAGAGCATATTCAAGAGACCATTTCTAGTACTCCTAGTTACCTACCTTGGTATTAAGGAGAAGAAAAATTACAAGTTCTATATCACCTATAAGAAGTAGCAGGGAATGAAGTGTTAGCCCATGATCTAGAGCTTTATCTACTCCACTAAGAGGTCAAAATTTCTAAATCAAAATACCCGTATACCCTATCCATAGGAATTTGTTTACAATGGCTCATTTAGGTTCCCTTGCTACAACTACCTACACCCCTAGACGTATGGCCATCGATACCCACCAATGCTCTAAAGGTTATCCTAAATTTTTCTGGGGAGGATTTCAAGACTCCCTCTGAAAATATCCAAGATATAGCAGAGGTATACAAAGTACATAACATCGTGGAAGAGGATGTTGCTCGTAGGTTATTGGCTACATCTTTCAAAGGAAGATCTTAGGATTGGTATAGGTCTTTAGCTTCTAGTTCTATCCACTCTTGGGACCAACTTAGAGAGAATTTTTTCAATCAATTCTTCGAAAAGGGAGATCTCTCCTCTTTGCTACAACAATTAATCACCATCAAAAGGGCCCTACAAGAGGCCATGAGTGACTTCAACACCAAATTTCACAAAACTTGGAAAATAATTCCTATGATAGCCAGGAGTCTAGCCACTATGGAATTCATGTTTTATCTAAAGGATTTCAATTCAGAAATCACGGTCATGGTATAGTCTATGGGAGAAGATATTCTACCCGATGTAGACAATTTGGCTATGCATGCAAAAAAAATTCTAATCAATGTTGAGAAGCTTCCACCATGTCCATTGATGCCCATGTTCACAAAATATTTGGTGGCCCCTAGGAAGAAGCAACTCTAAGCACCTCCTCTCCACAAGCAACCACATTAGTTATATGACCATCCATGTACATTTATCCTAGTGCACAACCAAGCACATCAGGCTCCTCTTCATTAGCAACGGACGCCAATGATATGAAGGATATCATGGGGCCCTTTGCGAATGAGCTAGTCCTCATTTGATGATAACAAGCAACACCTCCAAAGCCTCCCATGTGGACCTATCAAGGAGGAAGGCCATCTTATCAACATAATGCATATCAAGGAGCCTTGAAAGGAGGAAGTCCACAATTGACACCTGTAAACTAGTTAGTCCTAGTTACCATGCTCCTTTAGACCATTAGGAATAGTTCAAGCAAAGATTTAGTCCTAGGAAAAAAAAACCTAGCAGAGGATGAGCACATGTGGTTTTTCCTATGTAATGATAGTCATTCCCCAAAGCTGTCCAAGGGTAAATCTTTAGCAAAATATAGTTGAGCAAAGAATCTAGGGCATGTTCTCAAAATTGGAAGAATATCAATCTCGCAAAATGGAGAATGCCCGCTTTAGAGCATAAAAACAAGGAATGTCCTTAGAACAAGAGCTAGATATCACACTAGACCAAGCAATATTCTCTTGGATGGAAGAAGAAGATGCAGTATTTGAAAATAATGCTCCAATGACTAGTGCTTTAGAAGTAGAGTTAGACTACAACACGAGTTCCAAAAGAAGGCTCACTAGAGAATATGTGCAACAAGCTCCATAGCGTCCATACCCATGTCAACCACAACCGCAAGAAAAGAAATTCGAACAAGCCTAACCCACTCGGTAGTCACAAGCTCTGTCACTACTAGAGAAGGAGATAGACAAAGAACTGAGCTCACCCACATAAGATTGACCTCTCCCAAAGAAGAAAGAAATACCATTATTCAAATCCAAGTTCCTACTAGTCAAAACACTCAACATGGTTGAACAGTTGAAGAATGCACTCGCTAATGTATCTATGTGGGATGTTATATCGATTCTAGAATAAAAAAATTTCCCTAGGAAGCATTAAAGAAGGAAGAAAAAACACTGAAGGATGGATGTGATTCCACCACATGATCAAGTTAAATATAGAAAGCTCACATTGGACACCCAATCTTTGAGAGCCACAGTGTATGTGGACATCATGGACAATGCAAAGGTGAAATAGGTAAGCAAGTCAAAACCCACACCTTTATTTTTAACACTTATTGTGGGAGATAAGATTTTACACAATAACATGATTGATTCGGGAGCTAGTACTATAGTCATGCCTAAACAAGTGGTTGATGCCTTGAATCTCAAGTATGAGCCTATTGAGAAAGGGATCATGCATTTTTATGGGAATAAGGTTTCGACTATTGTTCACATCAAGGATCTATCTTTGACCCTCTTCTCATGTCCAAGCCAAAAGATCATGCAAGAAATAGTTGTGATAAACATCCCTCCAGTATTTGTGATGTGGCTTTCAAGGGACCTTACAAAAAATCTTGGTGGATATTTAGTTCTTGATTGGTCTCATCTAATATGTTAGACCAAACATGGGGAAAAGATGAAGATCTTGTCTAAATCCTTACACCCAAAACATATAGCAAACAATGTGGTCTTATGCTTTGAAGCAACACATACTTCATTCTCAAAAAAGGGGATGTATTGTGTAGAAATGTTATAAAATGAGGACATGAGTGATTGAACCCCAAAAGAGGAGGTCCTTCTCAACCATTATATTGACTTTGACCCATTCAGGATCTTCCATGGTACTAGATTAGGCACCTATGTGATCTTTGACGATGACCAATGACAATGACCAAGTCTTCCCAAAATTGGTGAAAGAATAGGAAGAGCCTAGTGGTTTGGGAAACAATAGTCTATGGATCTTATACTTTGATAGCGCCAAATGAAAGGTCAGTTCTGAAACAGTTTTCCAATTGGTATCCCTAATTGCATTAGATTGCATCAGAGACCCTCAAAGCTTTTTGTTTCTAGTTCCCATGCTCAAATAATAATGCTAAGTATGAGGCCTTGGTCCATGGATTTTTTTTCGTAGAACGGATGGGTGTGAAGAGAATACAAGAATTTAGAGATTTAGAGTTGGTTGTAAGCCAAGTTTGTGGGCAAGAAGTTTCCAAAAATGTAAGAATGAAGTCCTATAGACATAGAGTATGGGATCTAATCGAGAGATTTGAAGCTTTTAATATATAGGTTATCCCACAGTCCTAGAATAATGTTGTTTATTGGATGGATTTGATTTGTTCACAATTTGAGCCAATTTTTGAATTAGCAATGGAGAAGAATTCAGTGCAGACCATCGTCTAACTATCAGTTCTTGAGAACTAGAAGGTTTTTGAGGATGACATTCAAATTATCAATTTTTTGTCAAAATTAGGAAAAGCTTTTGACCATTCACAGTTTGAAGCTAGAAGAGCTACAAAAGGGAAAGTGATCCAATTGAAAGGAAATAAGCTCCATTGAGGTTTGATTTCTCTTGAAAATATTTTTCACTACAAGGACACAAGAAATAGCAAATAGAGATCCACTGCTAATGAGAAAGGCTATGAAGATCTTGATGTCAAAAATAGAAAAAAGTTAAACATTGAATGAAATGTTCCAAACAAGGCTAAAGATAGACTAGAAAGGATATGTTCTAGATACAAGAGGGTCATAGCTTGGACCTATGATGGTTTAAGAGGATATGATCCATACATAATCCAACATACTATTGACTTGGCCAAAATATCAAAGCCTGTTTGAAAAAAACAAAGGCTAGTCAATCCAAAAGTTGAAGCATTGATGGCACATGAGATAACTAAATTAATTAAATCAAGGATCATATACTTGATCAAACATTCCACCTGGGTGAATAATCTTGTACCAGTGTAGAAAAAGAATGGAAATATTTGGCTCTGTGTGGATTTCAGGGATTTGAATAAAGCTTCACTAAAATATCACTACCCTTTGCCCTAAATAGAGTAGATTCTATAGATCATGGCCAAATAAGAGATGTTCTCATTGCTTTATTGTTTTTTGGGTTATAACTAGGTCTATTTAAAGGAAGAATACCAATATAAAACAACATTCACTACCAAGTGGAGAATTTTTGCATACTCAAAAATTCCCTTCAGGTTCTCCAATGATGGTGTGACGTTTTAGTGAGCAATGGATATCGCTTTCAAGTGGTTGATTAATTATATTATCTTAACATATCTTGATGACCTTGTGGATTTTTCAAAATCAAAGGATGATAAATTTGATCATCTAGAAAAGGTCTTCTAGAAATTCCAATGGTTCAATATTTCCTTAAATCCCAAGAAATGTGTTTTCAGAGTGCCCCAATGCAAGCTACTCAGTTTTGTGGTATCAAAGGAAGGAATAGATATAGATCCCAAAATGGTAAAAGCTATAATGGAGCTACTATTTCTGATCAACCAGATGGATCTACACTCCTTTTGGGGGAAGATTAATTTCATCAGTTGGTTCATTTTAGACTTTTCAAGTATCGTAAGACCTATCACATTGATGTTAAAGAAGAATCTAGTGTTCAAATGGATTCCTGAAGGAAAGAAAAATTTCAAGTGAATAAAGGAAACCATCTCCATAGCCTTAGTGTTAGCTAACCCAAACTTCTCCAAATATTTCCTACTCTACATCTATAGTGGCCAATGCACCATAGCTTCTATGCTCACTAAGAAAGAAAAGGACAATAGCAGGGAGCATCCCATCCTATTCCACTCTAGGACTCTCAAAGGATATGAATCCAGGTACAATTTTAATAAGAAATATACTTTTTCTATTGTTAACATCCTCATGAAATTATAACACCTACTATTATCCAACAAATTCACAGATCGTAGTGTTTAGGAGTATATCACTAAAGGTGAAATAATTGAAAAGAGGGCCAACTCCAACTATATTACTGAGATCCTAGGATACGATGTAAAAATTCAACCAACCAAGTTGGTTTAGGGAAGAGGTCTTTGTGAATACCTTGCACAAGAATTAAACTCCATGGTAGAGGAAGAGATCGATCATACCTATACAAATGAGTTCGAGTCTGACTAGTTGTGGGTGATGGATCGAACATGATGTATGCAAAAAGAGTAGTACATGACCAACATTCCACCTCACAAAGATGCTACTACCAACTGCAAGGCACCATATATGTACTTATTGAGGGGATTTTACCTAAAAGAAATTATGATGGCGTCCTACTCCATTGCTTAGATAAGCCATAGGTAGAAAGAGTTTTAAATGAACTCCATAGTAGTCCTGAGGGTGGAAATTTCTTCAAAAAAAATACTACTTTGAAGATAATGTGGGAAGGATATTACTGGTCTTCCATTTTTTTCAAGGCACACCACTTGTGAAAATGTACTTAGTGCCAATATTTCATTGGCAATCACAAGAATTCTGCCATGCCATTGATCATGATCATAACTGAGGAACCCTTTGCTCAATAGGGATTGGATTTTGTTGAGATGATAAATCCTATCTCCAGTGCTGGCCATAAATGGATAGTTACAAAAAATGATTATTTCATAAGATGGATGGAGGCCATTGCTCTAAAAAATGCTACAAAAGTTTAAATTGTCAATTTTCTCGAGGAGCTGGTAGCAAGGTTTAGTTCACCAAAAACTATCACATTCAATAATGCACAATCTTTTGTAGGTTCTAGGATGTTGAAATCTAATCTCAAGCATGGGGTATACCTTAAGACCTAATCAAATTATTACCCACAAGGAAATGGGTTGGTAGAATCGACCAACAAGAACCTAATTAGGTGAATTAAGTACATTGGGTCAAAATTCCCAAAGGAGTGGCAGAAGCACCTGTGAGTCACTCTATGGGCTGAAAAAATTATGCCCAAACAAATATTGAAGGCCTTTCCTTATGAATTAGTGTATGGAAAAGAGATAGTTTTACCTATTTCTATAGAAATTCTACTATTGCAACTATTAGAGGCCTTGGAAATCAACAAAAGCAGCGGAATGGAAGTGAGATTGGTAGAACTCCTAAATCTTGACGAAAATAGGAAAAAAATTATGATGCCATGATGGGGCACCAAAAAATAGTCAAATGATGGTTTGATAAAAAGGCCTCCAGCCTAGATTTAAGAGAGGGAAGCTTGGTGCTAAAGTACAATGAGTACGCTACGAAACTAGGACATGCTGCAAAATTTGAAGCACTATGGAAGGATTCCTTCCACATTCACAGATGAAAATAAAATAATGCGTATAAGCTAGAAGACACGGATGGAAATGTTCTAGGTATATCGATAAACAATATTCATCTAAATTTGTTCCATTGAAACACACAAGTTCTTTTAAAAAATTTCACAGTTATATACCATATGTAATTTTTTTTGTAAAATACGATATTTTTGTGAATAAGCCATAATAATAGCATAGGAATAAGTAGAAAATTATTTATTATATTCATTGAAATATTTACACTATAATATGAGATCAAAGCTCTGAGAGAAGCTTGAAGCCTTCTCATGCAAACCCAAAGAGAGTTACACTCCCAAAAGAAAAAAGGGAGGCGACACAAAAAAAAAGTAAATTTGAAGCCTCCATCTGATGAGCTAAGTAGTCAAAATGACATTTCTTCAAGTTTTTCTTCAACAGGGTGGTAAGGGGGGTTGAAACACAACACACATAGGCTTGGCATGACATGGACCTCTTTCCTCGTTACCGTGGCTATAAACCAAAAATTCAAAGTGATTTTTATTGTCAAGTCTAGGAATGTGCTCCACACAATACTCCCTCAACAAGAAGGAGGATGTAGTTCAGGACAATGAGAAATTCCTCTCAAGTTCCATGGTGCAGAAGTTAGTAAGGAGAGGCAACTAGAGCACATCCTCCCTATAATCAATGTGCCTGTGAAGGTCCATGGCACTTCAAATTCCACCACCAAGGATAACCACTTGTACAATCTTGTCGAGCCCATCCAAATACAAAGAATCGAACATGGCATGGCACAATTCAATTATCTAGGGCTTGGAGATGTCCAAATCAAGCAGGGAGGCCACGAAGCAAGAGGCAATGTTGGAGTTGCACTGCAACTAGTTTTCATCCTTCACATTGTCCTTTTCGAGCACCCATTTGAATACCAAAATAGTGAGGTATTCATTCTTCTTCATCAAATGCTTAATTCTATGGCTACTAATTTCACCCATGAAGGAATATTGTGGCCTTCGTGGTAAGAGCCAAATAGGGATACCTAGGCTAGGCATCATCGTGACAAACAAGCTAAGTCAAATGAAACAAAGGATATAGAAGGAAAAATTACTAACTATAGAGATAATTCAAGTGATTTTTTTGCTAAGGTGGCATAGCTATTTATAGAAAATTTGTTCCAGTGAGCTCAATGGATGGAAAATCCATCTCCCATCGGACGACAATGGAGAAAATATCAAAGAAACCAGTGGGCAAGAGATGAATCACATAGAAAATATGACACCAAGCCTTCAAAAATAAATTCGAGCGTTGGGAGTAAATGGTCAAATGTATTGATTGTTGCCATGTGTCCATTGTTGTTATCAATGCCAAATTTCTTGCTTATACAAAAAAAATTGATTAATACACTAAGATTTGACAAATTAAATATACACGTCTTTTTAGAGTACCTTACACCACTTAAAGCACATTTCCCAAGGCTAAAAACACACTTTCCAATACATAAAGTTTATTTGTGAAAAAGGAAATGAGGGGAAGGT
Source organism: Sequoia sempervirens (assembly GCA_007258455.2). NCBI lineage: Eukaryota > Viridiplantae > Streptophyta > Pinopsida > Cupressales > Cupressaceae > Sequoia > Sequoia sempervirens. The sequence continues at coordinate 20,851 of VDFB02150917.1, forward strand.
AATAATTACATTCTCATGGAAAATTTGGCATTCTTGAGGGATATAAATGGGTATGTGCAGGATCATCATGGAAAAAACAAGCCCTTAAGTGGCAAAACATTTAGAAAATCTTGAGTTAGGCAACTTGACGTAAAAATTTGAATAAGTTATCTATATTATTTCAAAATTATGTAACAATAGAATTTGTAGAAAATTGAATGTAGTTTCTAAACTACTAGGTTTTTTTAAAAAAACAAAAAATCTATTTGGTGAAAATTTGAAATTTCAATGTAGTGGTACTTAAATTCCTGTGGAAAAATAAGAAGTAGGTCCTAATTCACCTTAACCATAATAAAATGATAATATTTTTTTAATATTTTAGATACAAGTAGAGGACTCATGCCCCAATGTGATGCATATATTTTTTTATAATTTTTTTCCAAGTAAATAATTATTTATGAATTTTTTATTAAATTGTTTTAAAAAATATAAAAAATCGTATGTCTGACCACCTTAACTTGGTGAAAACTTCATGAAATTCATTTTTTTAATTTTTTAATCCTATTGTATGCAAAGCATAGAATGTGACACATATTTTGGATTCAAAAAATGTGATACCATTTGAAAGTTGTAGATTTTTTTCAATCAACCTATCAATCAAGACTTTAGTCATAATTTGAATAGAAAATGAATAATAATTAGTTATTAAATTAAAATTAAAGCATAATTTATATGGATGGAAAGCTAATAATCTCCTTTAAAAACCATTTTTTCATCAATTTTGGGTAAAAAAATAGTCATCATCCACATACCCATCATATTGCCACTTTTTGGCCCATCATGATCATGTGCACATACCCAAATCCCTAATCCACACATATCACCTTGTTGGAAACATTTAGTAAGCTAGTTGTAATGATAGCGTCATACTTCATGTATGTATAGGAAAATTGAATGCACTCAAAAGAAAATTTTTGCTAAGTAACAAAGATAACAAATAGTTGTTTATTTGAAGAAGCTTTTTGCAAATTTTTCAACACAACAATGGTGAAATCATCAGCTAATGGTCTACAGGTTGGATCTTCATCTAAAATACTAGGCTATGCTAACATTTTTGGTAGGGATTCATTTTCTAGTGCCCTAGTGTCAAAAGAGTAGCATTTTACCGATACCAAAACTATACAAGCAGGAAACCATGTTAAGAAAGAAGTTGTCCTAGATTTCATAGATAATATTTTTGACACAAACTTGCTAGTAAATTCTAAAATCCTTAGGAAGGGGGCATTACAAAGAATGGTCAAATATGGGGGAACCAAAGGTTTTTCATCATAGCTTTGAAATTGTGGTTTGCCACAATTCATGTTTCTCGTTATACACCCATGTCTAGAGCTAGTGGATGCATGTTATAAGAGGTTTGAAGAAGAAGCAAGGGTTATAGTCAGTGGTAGGATAAGGGTTAAAATTAGTGCATCAACCATATGAGATATGTTATGTATCCCTACAAACTAAGGTGTCAAAATATTTGAGCAGTACATAAAATAATGGAAGAGTTTTGGATGACCAAACATAAATAGTTGAAGTTTTATGAGGATGAAACAAAGGAGAAGTTGGAAGTAAATCAACTCTTCTACCCTCTGTCATATAGGAAGTTAAAACTAGATACACAAGTTGTTTTCTCAATGTTGGCTTGTATCTACGACCATAATGATGATGAAGGGGTTTATTCTTTCTAGATGGGATTGGATTTCATGCTCAAGAGGGAAAAAAGCCAGAAATATTTGAATTTTGTTGAAATAATAGCTAAAAAGATGCTAGAACAATTTAAAAATTATGGTACTGAATGTAAATTCAAGTATTCTTCTTTTTTGGAACATTTGATCTTGCATCAAAATCTAAATTTCTCGAAAGCCATTTGTCACTATTTAAGTTTGATGTAAATGGGTCATATCAGACAATTTTGGTCTGGACCCATGTGCTTTCAAGGAAATGGAATTATTACTGGTTTGTGGATTACTTCATGAGGCCAGTGCTTGTAGATTTTTCCCAACACCCTTCAAGCCATTTTTACCCTAAAGTCTTGCAATTGATGAAAAGATCACAAAACTCAGTGGATTATTTTCTAGGAGCTGAGTTTACCTTCATTAAATTCCATGGTTTTGTTGAGGAGCCTTTTAGGATCCCTAAATTTGTAATAGATCTAGGGTTTTTTCTTTGGAGGCATGTCATCAGGAAACTATTACCAACAATTCCTATGGAATCAAAAGGAACAAGAAAATTCTTTACCCAATTCCCTTCACCATTGCCAATAGTCAAGTAAAACTTGTGAAAAGAAAGGATTAGGACGTATGTACTAAAAAATTGGTGTAGCTAGGTCTAGTCCTCATTTGAGATACATGGAGCTACAACCCATTAAGGCACCTCCTAACTGTAAGGCATGAGATCTGAGAGTAATTTGAATCAAGAATGAACTCGACTGAGGAAATGTTTGATTTTTACATTGACTTATCCTTCATACCATTTGACTAGCCACCATGGGTTGAATTTTAGGTCAAGATGATGGAGTACTAGCAGAGTATCATGATAGGGAAGTCCCTCAGTATGCAACTAGAGCACCTAGGATGGTCGGAAAGAAAGAAAGTAGATTTCTAGAGATACTGATAGGAAATAAAATGTCTCAGTTCCATGTATGGAGATGCTCAGTTGCATGATGAGAATTTTGAACAAATTTATGACAAGGAGGCCAAAACTCATGATAGTAGTCTTGAGTTCAATTAGGAGATTGAACCAAAAGAGATTTTTCTCTACAGTTCCCAGCCTCAAGGGCCCAACATAGGAAAAGGGAAGGGAAAGTGGTAAAAAAAAAAGGATTCATAGGTTACATCTTCTATCAATGCTTGAGGGAAAGGAAAAAGGATCCAATAGTCCCCAAAGAGGCCTAATGCGACTGCTAAAGTCCAAGTCTCGATAGGATTGACTGCCAAGGGATCTAAATCTGCCAGTTCCTCCCATATGTAAAGATGAGACAAGTCTAGGACCTAGGAAGACCTGGTGCATCAAGAAAAGGAGAGGAAGAGGTAGAGTATGCTCTTCCAACACATTCAGCTTCAACAGCCTAGGTAAGTTTTTCTCCCGCTTTTCTATTTGCTTTTGCATCTTTATTTGTCCCTTTTCCCTCATTTGTTGAAAAGAGTCCTCCATACATGGATTCCAATCTCTTCATTCTAAATGAACCCCTGGCCATATTCAACAATGAACCCCATGAAGAAACCCTACACGCCAAGCAAGCATCATCTGTGTCAACCATAATTGATTCCTTAATTTCCCTATCAGAGGCCCCCATTGAAAATACTGAAGCATCCATGTTGCCAATTTCACCAAACCCATCTACTTTTGGGAAAATGTCTCTTTTTCCCACTTCCCCTTTCACTCCAATGGGTGTTCCCCCCTCTCATTCTGCACATGGTATCCTACCATTTTTGATGATAACACTCCCTTTCACCTCTCTACAATCCCATATAGTCAAGGATTCTCCTTCTGTGACCATTTCACTCTCCCTCTAGGTGCTTCTATTGCTGCACAAAGTATCAACACCCCACAGAGTCTCCAAAGTCACTTGAATGAAATGAAGTAGACCCAACAAGCTAGAAAACATAAACTACAAGTAAAAGCCACAATGAAACCAACAAATTAGAAGATTGAGGCTTGTTTTAATGAGGAACAAAATTCCCTATTGATCACTTCCATGAAGCCACTAGCATCCAAGCTAGAGGGAGAAATGCAGTTAGAAGATTATGACATTAGAGTTGTGGGCCTTGATTTAAGTGAGACTCTCCCATGTGAAAAAGTGGTTCTGGCTAAAGCTACTCAGAAGGTGGTCTACAATGATTATGAGAAGTTATTAAAAAAATTGAAGAAGCATGAAATAGAGTTTGAAAATGTAAAAGACATGGTGGACAGGATGCAAGAAGAAATGAAGGGAAAAGATGTGGAGATGACTCACATAAGGAAGTTATAGAGTCAGTAGGGGGAAATAACTAAGTTGCTCGAAGAGGCCCAAAGTGATTAGAATCGACTTCATGCCAAGATAGAAAAGTTGAAGGATGAGGTTGGTATGGAATGTAGGACAAATGCAGAATATCAATGCAACTAGGAGAAGATGGAAAAAGATATAAGTAGAAGGACAAATATATACGATGCGCTACAAAAGGAAATAAGGATGTTGGATCAACAAAAGGAGGATATGTAGAAGGAATTGGATAGTGTCTAATATTAGGCTTTCAATGATCTCCAGAAGGCCCAGGTAGAAATACAAAGGTCAAAATAAGAAATGGAGGAGATTGAGTCTATTTTGTAGACTCGCAAAGAAGAAATCGAGAATTTAAACTTTGAGCTCAAAAATGCCCTTTAGGAGAAGAGCCAATTGGAGGAGAACATGCAGTAAAGGGAGTGTCAATTCCATCAAGAATTAGCTATAGTACAAGGATTTAGGATCCTCCCAATACTGAAAAGACTAATATCCATGCAACTTGGGAAAGAATCATAGTTGTATTTGTTGCCCTAAAGCGAGTCGTACAATTTTTGAGGGATGCTTAGGAAATCAACAAGAAGGTTGGCCTGGTGGTCGACCAAGTTCTACATATATATGCTACTTGGGCTGTGGAATCAAAGAACTTGATCTCCAAGTTATGTAAGCTCACTGAAGAAGATTCATGAGACAAAGGAATTCCTGATCAAAGGGTCACCTCAAGGAAAGAAAGTGAATTCCTCAACTACCCCAAATTTGCATCAAAAAAGCAAAGATCATCAGGTAGTGTTGAATAGGAAGGTTAATGAGATCAAGAAGGATTTAAATATTCTACTAGATTCTGGTTAACCACCCTTTTATCACTAGATGGAGGAGTGCAATCAATCAAGCAGATTGCGGGTGCGATTAGACTCAAAATTCTGATTTCCAAAACACTCCCAAGTCTAAGCCCATTGCCTACTATTGAGGAAATCAAGAAGGAGATTCTTCCCCTTTCTCAGCTTTATTACCACATTGAAGTTGTTTCATTGAGGTGGGGAGGGGTTTCTTTTAAGGAATTCCTCAAGTTGGATCAAGCATACGAGATTCTACACACCCTCATCTGGCCCACTAATTTGGATTAGGAAGTCCAACACTTTTCCTTTCTCAAAATCTAGGAATTACCAGGTCTCTAGGTTCGTGCCTCCACAAGTGAAAGCCCCGTGTGAGTTGCTAGAACTATAATTATTTTTTTCCTTTAATCTCTCTTTTATTTTTTACCCTTACTCTTTTTGGTTTGGGATCAATCCATGCCCAAAGGATGAAGACTGCTCCTGCATAAAGGCACGCAATGTGCCATGTGGTGGCTATGTGACTTTATTTACATATTATTTTCCTTTTAGGCACATGCACCACATGGTGGCTACGTGGATTTATTTACATATAATTTTTCTTTTGGGCGTAAGTCGAGGCACATGTTAGCTTGGTTACGATTTTCTTCAAAGCTATTCTCACAAATCTAATATTTTCCCGCTCGCTTGACATGTCATCTATTCACTTCAAGCAGTTTGTATTTTTGTAGAGCGATCTCTTTGGGCACAGTTTTTTGGGAACACGATGGGCATATTGATTTCAGGGTGGAACCTTTTGGCCAGTGTCATCAATCTCTATGGTCGATCGATAATATTTTTTCCAGGCTATGCCAAAATCCAATTATTTTCTGATAGCTATCTTTGCTAAGTATCTAAAATCCATTAATGAAGCAGTTGGGACTTAATGAGCAAATATTTTTGCGATCTAATAAAGATCTAAGATCAAATTGTGGGCTATCAGTATCAGGCATCTGATAATTTTTGCTTCTAGAATTTTTGCAATGGTGCTCTCTTCTTCTTGTTATAAATAAGGATTGGCAGCATAGGTTAAAAAAATAGAAAAACTATGGTATGTGCAGGATCATCATGGAAAAAACAGTCTCAAGTGGCAAACAAATCTAGGAAAATTAGAGTTAGAAACTCTGATGTAAAATTTGAATAAGGTTCATGCCTATTTCAAAATATAAAATAGGAATATGTAGCAAATTGAATGTAGTTTTAAAATACTTAGGCCTGTTAAAACAAAAATCTATTCAAATGAAATTTTGAAATTTCAATGCTTGGTACTTAAATTTCAAGTAGTAGTACAAGAAGTGGTGTCCTGTCTGACCACCCTAACAATAAATAAACATATATTTTTTTATAATATTTTAGATAGTGGTATAGGACTCATACCCTCAATGTGATGCTGTATTTCTTTTTAAATTTTTCATAGTAAACAATTAATTATGAATTTTTATTAAATTTTTTTAAAAATATAAAACTCAGTGATGCTCCTAATTACCTTAACTTGCTCAAAACTTCTGCTGGAAATCAATTTTAGCTTTTTAATCCTATATTATGGCGTATAGAATGTGATGTATGTTTTGGATTCAAAATGTGACACGCTTTGAAAGTTGAAAATGCTTTTCCAACCACTAATCAGACTTTGACTTAATTTGAATAGGAAAATGAATAATACCTTACTTATACAATTCAAAAGTAAAGGGTTAAAAGTTATATTGATGGAAAGCTGAATGTCCTTAAAACCCTTTTCATTTCATCAACTTTGGGGTAAAATAGTCATCGACATACCTAATTATATATTGCTACCTTTTGGCCCATCATCCTCACAGATGATAATCTACTACTTCTAAAATATTTTGAAGGATATAGATCTATTAGGGAGTTTATATTTTCTCAGAAGTAGAA
>VDFB02150918.1:0-12933 GCA_007258455.2 Sequoia sempervirens
AAAAGAAAGAAAAATGACTTTGTAAAACCCTAATTCTAGAAGCTTCTAAAAGCTTGTTAAAAAGGGGTTGGAATGGGGGTTACAGGATGAGAAAAACGCGATTATTCGCGAGATTGTAATAAGTTTTGCACTAGATAATAAAAGTATTGGATGGCTGTGATTTGGTGGATGTAGCCCAGATTGGGTGAACCACGTTAAATTCTCTGTGTTATGATTTATTCTGTGTATGTTTTAGTTTCTCTGTTTATTATTTAAATCTGCATTTAATTGTTAGATCTGCCATCTCTAACCCTAACACTTGATGAGTTTCAGCTTGCTGTTTTGAGTGGATAGCCACTGTTCATTCACTTTCAGCACTTTGAAACTACATTTGCAAACCCAACTTCCATGCTTTGTAACTCATCCGTAAGACCGCCTTGTGATTCCAGCAAATCACATAAAACAACTGAGATATTCCAAGCACTGTCAAGACCTGACATTAGAGACCTTGGGATAGTGTTCTGCAATCTGATTGTGGAAGATTGTCTTTCAAGAGAGGTAGTGCACCTACGCACTGCCTGTGTTGAAGTGCATAAAAAACACATCAACATGTACCAAACCTGAAAGAATAATATATATCCTTCAACAATTGTACATTCTCCATCAATTGATCCTTCAGCAATCCACATAGGTCAAATTCTTCATTTTCTATTATCATCTTGTGTGCAATATAGACTGTGCCTGCAGAGGTTGCACCTTCCCTATTTATGAAGAAGATCTTGTATGAAATTCCATATACAATATACCTTGTTAATGGATCTTTGATCATTGTAATCATCAACGCCCTCTGATCTCCTTTTACACTGGTTAGGGCTTTGACCTCAACATTTCGAATCGATTTCTTTTTCACGACATCACCAACATTACACAAACCTATTAGATTTTTTATTACATCCTTAGAAATTTGATAGGTTTTATCCAAAGTAAGGATATCACCATCCAATTTTTTCAAGATAAACCGGACTACCTCTGCATTGACGAAATGAGGAAATTCATTCCAGATGTCCAGATTCTTATGTTTCGCTCCACCAAGCTTCTTCAACTCAACAGCTGACAACAAATTTATTACATCCCTATCCTTTTGACTACTATATTCATCCAGAATTACTGCTCCTTTGATTTGTTTCATTTTTCATACCGAACAGGGTTCTACTGATCATGGAATAAGTATGAAATTGATAATCAACAGAAATACCTAGAAAATTCGCTGCTAAATTGACTTTCACTCCTTCGAAATTTTGTTGAAAAGGCTCTCCAACTGTTCTTCTTCGGTGCACAGTGACAAATGAGGGTTCCAAATTCCCTTTTATAACTTTGCACACCTAACTTCCTTGTCGCATTAAATGCTTTTCCCTAGAAGTTTCGATTACTTTGTTTTCAAACAACAAGAGAGAAATCCATCTATGGAACTTCAAGAAGCGATCACCAATACATTTGAGGATGAATAACACAATTGCAGATAAATTCCTATGATCCCATACCAACTACATATAGGGGAACAAAAAAAAATCATAAAAACTCCCCCTAGGCCAATGGCCTGAAATCAATTGCTAGATGAACTACCGGAGGGGGCTTCCAGTACAACCTTATCAGATCCATTCTTCTTTACCCACATTTTCTTCATCTAATCTCTTATTTATTCCATGGATGCTTTTCCTTTTCCTTTATCACCTTTCTATGAATGTTTTCCTTGATATTCCGGACCGCTTTTATCCATGTTTATGTTCATGCAAAATCTTACAATGTGACCAAATCTGTTACAATTGTAGCATACCAAATTTTTATGTCTATACCATCCATTCCACTGATTTCCTCCTGATCTGCACTGATTAGCAATATTTCCAAATCTTCTACAGGTATAACATTTAACATTCCTTTTACTGACAGACATACTTTTGCATTCTAATGACTTATGACCAAACTTTTTGTAGTTAAAACATTGACCAAAAAATGATGGACTGTCAGAACTTATCTTACTTCTACACTAAGAAGCCATATGCCCAAATTTATTACAAACAAAGCAATATCCATTAAATTTTTGAGCATTGGGTTGTCTTACCAGATATCTTTTTCCTTTGTTCTTCTGAGTTTTCTTTTCAGGATCCTTTCGTTCAAATCTGGAGCTCTCATCCTTCACATAGCCAAGACCTCGCTTTTCATTTGCATTCTTTTGTCCTTTAGTTATTTCATCAAGCTTAGCAGAACTGATCTTAAACTTTTCCTTAAACTCATTTGCAATGGCAAGCTAATCTCTGAGAATAACTACTTGTCTCTCAAGCTCTTGTTCATTGTTTCTGGATTGTTGCAATTCAATCTCCAGCTGAATGACTCCACTATTAACTTTGTTGCATTCCTCAGACTTCTCTTTCAAGGATTGGGCCAGATTATCCTCCTTCTTCTTTCTTTCTTCAATCTCTTTGGTTAACTTCATCGCCACGGTTAACTTCATCGCCACATATTCCATTTCAAGCTTTAGAGTAGTATTGTCCTTAGCAAGCTTTTCACATTCTTCTATTATTTCTTTTAGGGTTTGATTCAGATGAACATCTTTCGGGCCTTTGCTTTCTTTTTGCTTCAACTGACCACATAGTTCTTTCCTCTTTTCCCTTGACTCATTTACTTTATCCTTCAGTGATTGAATGAATTTTTCGACAGCCACAAGATTTTCTTTTAGTTCCATGACCTCTACTTTAGACTAATCAAGATCATCAAGTGCCACCATAAGTTGTTGTTGAAGACCACCTGCGTCCATTGTAATCCAAGATCCACCTCAAGCTATTAAACTCAGAAGAGGAACCTGCTCTGATACCAATTGCTTGGTTACTCATCTGTTAGGGTTTCTCCCCCAAGCTGTTAGTTCATCTCGAGCCTTGCACCATTCATCCAGCTCATCTGATAGATTCTATCAATTATCTCCTTTTTTTTGCTTTGGTTTTGCATCGAGCCGCTTTTTCATTAACTTTTGTTGCTAAGAATTTTCTCGAAAATAGTTCTCTTTCTGTCTGACCTCAAATTTTGATTTGCATTTAATTTCTTTATCTATTCATTTGATCAGATATGATCTTGGTCGATCATGTCTCCTTTTTGGTGTCGTCTTCATTAAATGTTCACATGTCAGTCAATTAGGTGATCTAATCTTGTTCACATATCGGCCACTAACCTGAAACCCCTATTCGCACCAACCAGACCATTGTAAATATTCAAGTTTGAATACTGGTCATCAATCTTCTCCTTTTTCACCTTGATCAAGTGTTGTTTTGCAACAAGGATTCAAAACAACAAATTATCAATTGTCATATGTCTTCCTTCACTATGTATGTCATTCTATTGGGTCCACATAGTACTTTATTGCTCCGTCAAGGGAACATCCATCTTTATTTTTCTGATGTGCCTATGTCACACTGATGAAGACACCTCAACATCCTACCATGGTGGAGCCCATTAGTCAAAGTCACCACCACATGCCTTTGTTCTATTTTTCTTTTGACTGTACACATACAGGTACATCACTTGAGCACACAACCAATTAAGCTATTAGGAATGCCAAAACCAATTTCATGATCTGCACTTTTGACATCAATGACAACTCTATGCACTTTTGCACTAGATCAACACACTTCTCCTCTGATCACCTTTTGACATAAATGATAACATATTCCAACAATCTCCCCCTTTTTCATTGATGGCAAATCTTGAATGCTCAAAGATACCAATTGATCAATTCAACATTTTTACTAGTATCATCTTTACTTCTACTTACGCTATTGCTTTCACCAATGATCCTCTTTGAGCATTTGCATACTTTCTCCCCCTTTGACATCAATGCCAAAGGGCTCACTCCTTCTAAAATCATTTTTAACAATCTCACACCTTCTCCCCCTTTGACAAGCAATGCAAAGGGTTTAGTTGTTCTATAATATCCTCCTTAGACTGTTCTCCATTCTTTTTGTTGGCCTACTCATACGTTTGTTTCATGTCTTCGCATAATTGTTCATTTCATCATTTATATCCTCTGCAAGCCTTCAGACCATAAACAAGTTGACCTAATTGCAAAGGCTAGTCAAGTAACATGTAGACCCAGATAGGTCAGACTTAAACATAAAGTATTGCTTCATTGATGCTTAGATCTTCGTGTGGATCCCCATGAAGGTCGGCCAAGTCCTCTACTTCATTGAATGATGTTCCTTTAAGCTCCGCAAGCCGATTAGACTTCTCTTAACACTGTCGGCTTTGCACTGTGAAAAATAGGTATTCTTCTACAAGCGACATTTCTCCGAAATTGAAACCAAATGCTTTGAATTTTGGCTACATTGAAGATGATTATTCCTAGATGCTAATTCCAGGTCCACAACTTCTATCATGCAAATGCGGTAAAATGCGGTATTCTCCAAGTTTTCTTTCTCTGGTGCTCTACAACTGAATGTTCTCTATCCCAATTGATTTGAATCTTTCGGATGCTCCTACATCATCTTCATTTTGCAGGCAGGCGGTATTTCTCTTAACAGAGCATCTACACCATTTTTCTTCAAACATTGATACCCAAGGTTGATATAAATTTTTGTAGCTAACTATCCATCATCTGCTAATTTTCTTACACCTTGATAAGAATTTCAAGGAGCAAGAACGTGATCATAAACTTGCAACCATCAAGTCATTAGAAATTTGTAAGACATGTTTTACCTTACTTGATCTCTTTCTCCATTTCCAGGGATGAATGAAGTACCAATTTAGCCCCCCCTGGACTCATGCCCCATCACTACAAATTAGTGATGTAAGGCAAAAGCAGCCTCATGAAGTGTTTCCTTCCAGTATTTCTAATTCCAGGCCTTCTTTTTCCTTATCTCTATCTGATCAGCCTTCTTCTCAAAAATATGTGAAATAGTGTTCACTTTGGAGGACATACTCTTCTCACTCTGTGCTTTTTGTCTTGCATAATCCAGTCTGCAGTACTCGGTTGTATGACCATAATTATCACATTTATAGCATAACACATTCATGCCTATCACAGGAGTAGTTGAGTTTCTATACATGTAGCTTGTATTCCTCCTCCTTTGTACTACAGGTCTTACAAGATCTAGTTTGCAGTGTTTAGCTATGTGACCCAAGTTGTCACACTTGTTGCATACCACATGCATATTCCTTACTAGAGTAGATGAATTTCTATTTACATATTTTGTACTAGGTGAAACTCTACAATCTCTAGCTCTATGACCATATTGATTACAAACATGACAGTAACCATTAAAAGATGTGGAGTACCTGGTCATAACATTTCTTTGAACTGGATGAGAATATCTTCTTTGATTTGACTTCTTTGTACATCTCATACTACTAAATATTTCTGCATCAACTCCCTTTGTGTACTGATATTTTTTTTGGTTTCTGAGAGTTGGTTTATCCATCTTCTTATCTACTATGGGCTCCTTCAACTTGGCAGTAGTGTCCTTATCTGGTTTCTTCATATTACCAGTGGTGCCATTATCTGATCTTCCATTTTGAGAGGTACTTTCTCTGAAGCAACTTGTGTAGGCTTCCTCTTTCTTTGTGCAACCTCTTCCTTCTATTTTAACCAAATTTTTTGAGGAAGGACTCTTCCCTTTTTCATCACCAAGTTCAATCTTCACCCTTGGTCTGGACCTTAGTCTAGATGGCTTTTTTGATCTCACAAATTCATTTAGTGTCAACTCTTCTTGCTTCTTCCACTTGAGTCTTCAAGCAGATCACCATCTGATTAGAATCTTCAAGACTCTTATTCAATCTATCCATCTCATTCTGAGAATGCAGCTTTTGTTCTTCATTCTCCTTCTTCAAACTTTTAATCTCATTTAGAGCACAAATGAGTTTTCCTTCAAGGTTCACTTATTCTTCTTCACCGGAGGTTTCAAATTCTTCATCTTTATCAGACCTCTCAATTTCTTCATCAGAGGTCATTGGAAATGGGTCTACCGCATGGAAACTTCCACTTTCATCATTTGATCTACCACAACCATCAGATGACTCTTTTTCTTTACTAGCTTGTAGGTCCTTCTTCTCATTTTCCTTAATGTCTACTTCTTCCTTATGAATGTCCTTTTTACTATGAAAGCATCTAGCAACACTGGAATTTATTTTACCGAAATAAAAACTTTTAGTGGAAAGCTTACCTTTGTATTTTCTAAAGCCTTTTCTCAATCTTCTGATGAACCCAGCTTCCTCTTCATCAGTCTCTCCTGATCTGAAAGTGGATGTTCCTTCTTCATCACTTCTTGATGTAGCTTCACTTGAGAACCACCTCGCAGATTTCTGATTTTCACTTGTCTCAAGACTATCTGATTCATTATGACATCTCTCAATCATTGACTATACCTCAACATCAGTTTCTTCATACATTCTCTTCAGCCTATTCCATACTTCTTGTGCATTCTAGCAGTGCATGAATTTTACAAATATGGAACTTGACAACCTATTAAGAATTGCATCCATTGCCTTAGCATTTTCATCACATGCCTTCTTTTCAGCCTCAATATTTAGAGGTGTAGCATGAGTTGTAAAACCATATTCTACTAACAACCATACATCAAACCCTATGGATCCCAAATGCAATTTCATTTTGAAGCTCCACCACATATAATCTGATCCATTAAAGAGAGGTACTCCTACAGAAGAACTTTCCTTATTGCCCATATTCTGTTCACATACCAAGATCTACTCGAGTTGATTAAGCTTCTCCTATGGAACCTACTGCTCTAATACCAATTGTTGGAACATAGTGATCTACTGAGAGGGGGGTTGAATCAGTAGATACCAAAATTTATCCCTTAAAATTTTCTCTTAGAAAACTTATGCAGATTACTTCTTTGAACTCTTAATGTGCAAATACTAATATGAAGAGACATAAACACACACACACACACACAAGAACATCACATAACACCATATGTACATGGAAAACCCAAGATGGGAAAAACCACAATGAAAAATGCTACTTGAGTCTACTGCTCAAATCCAGCCTCACAATCCAAATCTTTGTTACAAAGTTTTAGGGCTACAACCCAAAGATGCTACAACACCTTGATTTAGAAGCTACCACTTGAAGGATGCAACAACACCCTAGTTTAGGAGCAACAACTCCAAGGAGACTACTATCCCCTAAGCTGAGCTACAACTCAGTACAATGATGATAGTTTCAAATATGCATAGACTTGGTTCTACAAAACCTATAATGCATCATTACATTCAGTACTCTATTGCAGTTACTGCAACTCACACTTTGTTGTTGACACTGCTCACTTAGCAACACATCCTTCTACACTACTCTCTTCTGCACACAAAATAGTCACTTTTCTATCTCTAACTCTTCTCTTTTTGCTCTTCTACTATTTCACATATGCTCACCTAGATGATTATCTATATTACAATCTAGGTTACTTCTTCACACTCTCTTTGCAACAACTTAACTGCTCATTACTCTATTCAGCTCTCTATGCTAACAGACTCTTTTGTCACTCTATCCCTTTAGCGTACTTCAACTGGATGTAGCTCTATTTCTCTCTACATGCAACTACAAACCCCTAACTATCTTCTTCAACTTACTGTAGACCACATGCTCATATTTCCAACATCAAGTCTATCAACCATATTCAGGATATCTTCAATCTGCCTAACTTCGCACATCTGCAATCTCTCACCTCAAAATTTGCACACCATCCAGTTGTTCAATCCAGTTACTCATCTGTTAGGGTTTCTCCTCCAAGTTTTCAGTCCATCTCGAGCCTTGCACCATTCATCCAACTCATTTGATAGAGTCTATCAGCTATCTCCTTTTTTTTTTCTCTAGCTTTGCATCGAGCCACTTTTTCATTAACTTTTATCGCTAAGAGTTTTCTCAAAAATAGTTCTCTTTGTCTGACCTCAAAATCTAATCTGTATTTAATTTCTTTATTTGTTCATTAATCAGATATGATATTGATCGATCATGTCTCCTTTTTGGCATCGTCTTCATTAAATGTTCACATGTCAGTCAATTAGGTGATCTGATCTTGTTCACATATCGGCCACCGACTTGAAACCCCTATTCGCACTGACCAAACCGTTGTAAATCTTCAAGTTTGAATACTGGTCTTCAATCTTCTCCTTTTGCACCTTGATCAAGTGTTTTTTTGCAAAAGGGATGCAAAACAATGAATTATTGATTGTCATATCTCCGCCTTCACTGTGCACATCATTCTATTGGGTCCACATAGTACTTTATCGCTCTGTCGGGGGAACATCCATCTTTGTTTTGTTGATGTACCTATGTCACACTGATGAAGACACCTCAACATCCTACCATGGTGGAGTCCATTAGTCCAATTCACCACCATGTACTTTTGTTCTATTTGTCTTCTGACTGTACATCATCCTCATCACACCAGATCTCACTTCCACATGCATCTTACTGGGTTCCACATCCAGTATCGCATTCACCATGTTGATACATCTAAAGAAGTCCAATCGATACTACATGGTCTCATCAACAAATCTCCATTGGAATTTTATTGCAATGTCGAAGAGACATTGCTCAAACTCTTACTGTTACTGCGTTGTCTTGCCGACAAAGGCCTTCTAGGAGCAGCCTTCATTCACAATCCAAATATCTTCTTGCAAACCACCAAATCATGAACCATTGGAGATGAAGGCACATAACACCACTCCCAACATAATTCCAGAACCACAGACTAAAAGATTTAAAGCGAATACATTCTCCCTGTCACCGCCAAATGTATAGATAAAGCAGTTTTCACTCTGGTAAACATAGCTCACTCAAATCTTCATACCGGACGCTCCAACTTGGAACATACCATCTTCAGACATGCCTCTAGATAACTTCCAATCCACAGATAATTATATTCAATATGCAAGAAATGTGGAGCAAACTACTAAACTTATTCTTACTGGAGACACAAACTAGGAACATAGCATACCAGAGGCTCACTCAAATCATCATACCGGAACACCAAACCACAAGCACTCTTGAAGGAACATAGATAACCCCATTATAAACCTTCTTCTAGATCCGAAATACCTAAAACAAACAAGTGGAGGACTGCAGAGTAGATACATTTCTCCCAGTCCACAAATAACCAACTCTATCAGACCAGTTCACAAACCGGTGACCACAACTTTCACTCTTCATCAACCTAGAGGTTGTAATTTAGGATATATCACCCAAGGATGTCCTTGAACAATACATCATATCTGCATAAGCATAGGATCAACACAATAGAAATACGGAGCACATACCAGAGTATATTATGAACCTGCAATCACTTGTGTCCTTTCACTACAACAACCTATATTGTGTCGACATCAATCGCTACATTAATGAAAACACCACCATATGCATTCACACCTGTAACACATCATGCACATATAGGTACATCACTTGAGCACACAACCAGTTAAGCCATCAGGAATTCCAAAACCAATTGCATGATCTATACTTTTGACATCAATGACAGTTATATGCACTTTTGCACTAGATCAACACACTTCTCCTTTGATCCCCTTTTGACATCAATGACAACATATTCCAACATAGATTTCCTTACTAGAGTGCAATTGGAATTTTTAACTAGAGTGCAATTGGAATTTTATGTATGTTATGCTTTGTACCAGACATTTCCCAAGCAGTGGAAGTTCTCTCCAAATATATGTCTAATCCTAGTAGAGTTCATTGGGATGTAGTTAAAAGAGTCTTCATATATTTTCCTGGTACCTCAAATTATTCCTTATGTTATCATAGTAATGTGACTGAATATGATATTTCCCTTGATATTCATGGTTTTGTGGATTCAAACTGGATAGGTGATGTTGATAGTAAAAGATCCACCAATGCTTATGTTTTTACTTTATTTGATGGTGCAATTAGTTGGATGAGTAAGTGATAGGCTATGGTTTCTTTGTCCACTATTGAAGAAAATTATATGGAAGCTATTCATGCTTGTAAAGAATCCATTTGGCTTAAGAGACTATGTTCACATATTGCAATAAAATAAGGTGCAGTGACAATTTATTGCAACAGTCAAAGTGTGATATTTCTAGCCAAAAACTTGACATTTCATGTCAGAGCCAAGCACATTGATGTACAGTATCATTTTGTTAGAGATATGGTTAAATATGGTAGGGTGAATTTGGCTAAGGTAGAGACTTTGATGAATGTTGTTGATTCTTTAACTAAGCCTGTGAGCACAAAGAAGTTCAAATGGTGTTTAGAGATTATGGGCCTTTTGGCCCCTAGCAATTAAGAGACAATGTTTACTCCCTCTCGTTGCTCTTCCAAGGTGTTCAACAAGTGGGAGATTTTTTGGGAAAATATGTCTCAACCTTGCAATTATATAAAGGTTATTGTTGATAGGATATATATATATCCTAGTTACACCAATAAGTGTAATATACAATGGCAACAAGGGGAGAGAGTGTGATGCGTTTAAATATTTTTTTATTAAATTTTTCAGGAAACTCCTAAAATGGC
The DNA here is from genome assembly GCA_007258455.2 of Sequoia sempervirens. NCBI lineage: Eukaryota > Viridiplantae > Streptophyta > Pinopsida > Cupressales > Cupressaceae > Sequoia > Sequoia sempervirens. The sequence goes on from VDFB02150918.1 coordinate 10,532, forward strand.
TGACATGCATTATATAAATGATACATTGTAAATGTAGATCATTAATTATTAGGTTTTAGATCTAATGGTGGATATTTTGTTGTCATGTCTTTCCCTAGAATGTAACCCTATATTATGAGGGTGTTGTATTATGATTGCAGTAGAGAGAGACGGTGATTTATTCTGAGAGTCTGATAGCAATCCTATTGTCCCTTGATCTCTGAGTGGTGATACTCCTATGAGAAGCTTTCTCTGCAAGTAAATTGTAATCTTTGTGATTTACTGAATAATATATTGGGTGGCTTTTAGAGTATGAGGTTTTTCTCCTGAAAGAGTTTTCCCCACATAAATCATTGTGTCGTGGTATGCATGATATTTATGTTTGTTTAAGTTTAATTTTTTGTAACTATTAAAGATTTGTAAGAGTTTTGCATTATTCTCCTCTCAAGATTAGTGTAGGAAGTTGTTCCACTACCTTATCTTTTTTACAAATATGAGATCAAAAAAGAAATAAAATATAGGGAGATCATTTATAACAAGACAATATTATCCTTGACAATTAAGTCTCATCATCTACAAGTAATAGGTAGTCCTAAGTTTGAACTTCTATTTCCTCAACTTAACCCTAAATAGATAAAACAAAGGATTAGAGAAAAGTACCATATAACCACCCTAATATAGCTAAATCAAGTTAACACATAATTGTATTATAGTCTTTTCATATAGTAGAAAAGAGAAATAACTCGTTGAGAAAATAGAGTCATAGAATCTAATGGACAAAAAAACATAAGAAGATGAGAAAATGGCTAGACCATTTATTACTCTCGCCCCCTAAAGAAAGCTATAAATATAGCATCCACTTCCTCATTACTCACTTATTGTGCACTCTCTCTTTGCTAGAAAATTCAAGTTACCTCATGTCAAACCCTATGCTAGCTATCAGTCCACTACATAGTTTTAACTTGTAACAATGGTCGCACCTTTGTAACCTCCTTATTATATATTAATATATATCAGCTATTCATCTTTTTTCAAAGAAAAAAACACAATGGTCGCACCTACCCTTATGGATATTTCCCAAAAACCAAGGCCAAAATATAAAAGATTCCTATTATAAGTGGTGGAGACCAACCCAACAAGGGAATTCTCAAAGGTACCTACAGATGTGATCTATATAAAGGATATCAAAAAATACATTTGCATGCCCCTTACAAAGAATGATCATACCAAGTTTGAAACCTTGAGGCTTACTCTCTTACAGCAAGGCTCCCAAAAATATGTGTTGTAATACAAGAACATCACAAAGAAATTATTGGATGTATGGAGGGTTCTAGATTTCACCTAACAAGAAGAGTGGGTCCAAATAATTATAAACTGCTTTCATGATGAATACATTTACCTAGACCAACCATACCAGATTAAAAAAGATGTTATCGAAGAAATTACATGCCTATGGACCCAAGGAAAGGCTCCACCAAAGAAGGCCATAAAAAACATTAAATTCACATACCTAACTAGAGCAACATTTAATGGTTGAAGACTAGACATGACCAAAGTCACCAATTCAGTAGTCAAAGATACCGCCATGGTCATCTCTTACAAATTTTACTACACCAATTGGGAGAATACACCCACTGCAATCGTCATCCACACAGTGTATCAAATGGTCACTAAAGGTAAAGACATATACTTATGTGAGGGTTTGCAGCAAGAACTCATGGACAACATATAACGTACAAAGAAATCTCACTACCAATTTAGATATGGGACTCTGTTGATATGCCTAACCTTCTACTTCATGCAACAATTACCGAGATTCGCAGGTGTAGTGTCAAAAAATGTCGTCAATGACAATTTCACACTTGTTTAGGTCCTCCTTGTTGAATTATGCTTATTGTTGCCTTGACTTAGTGTTGTAATGTGTTTAACACACTCGCATTAGGCCTTGGGACCTTGTAAACTAAATGAACCTAATTGTACCTTATCTAAAGTGTTGTAAAGTGTTGTGACACACTTTCACACTTTTCTAAGGTTTTCATTAATATTTGGGCTTTCTTATGCTTTAATTGGCTTTATTTTGCATCCACAAGCCCCATTTAATGCATATTTTCGAGGATAATCCCAACACAATCATAATTCAGATCTTTTTAGGTCGTGTGTCCCATATTTAGTGATCTGGGACTCATACGCCACCTTGGGCGATGAGTCCCACCTAGGGTTTTGGGTCTCAATCCTAATTCTACACCTTTCTAAGCATTTTTAAATTTGGTCCCATAAATTATGCCTAATGGGACTTATATGCCACCTTGGGCGCATGAGTCCCGTGTGGATCAAAATTAAAATTAATTCAAATTCTTAGTGGGATTTTATCCTCCTAGATCTGATGTCATCTTGTAGTGTTGTAATTTTGGGAATTCTTGCAT
>VDFB02150919.1:0-10958 GCA_007258455.2 Sequoia sempervirens
TTGCTCCTTAGGAATGGGTCACTTACTCTTACTAGCTCGCTACCTCTATTGTTGTAGGAAGTTTGTGATCAAGTTCAATATTATGATTTTAGGAGTCTAACGGTTGGAAATCATAGTAAAATCATAATTTAATAAGTTTTGGAATTAACATTTTAAAGTGTTTTTTGTAATGCATTAACTTGAGGACTATCTTCTCTTTTTGTAGGGAATTGGTTTGCATGCCAATTTTTTGGTGTAAAATATCATAGTGTGTGTAGATTATATTTTTGTCTATGAATAAAAATTATTGGAGTGTGAGTTTGATATTTTTTGAAGATCTAAATAGTTAAGCTTGGTAAAGAAAAATCATGTCAGATAATATTAGTCCAGAACAAAATGAAGAGACACTTGATAAATTGTGGGCTAGATTGAAAAGAAAGGGTGATGGAAAATGTTATTGTCCTTACAATAATTGCAAGGGCTTAAAGAAGAGATGAATTTTAATCACAACAACTGAGAAACATTGTAGATAGCATGGTCATGTTGAAGGGGGCATGATTATCGTCTATTGGTAAGTTGTTCATTATATATGTTTATATTGATTGAATTTGTAAATGATTATATTTTTTTAACATTATATATATATAATCACTTGATCATGATCATGGTTTATATGTGTCTATCATTATTATAAAGGTGGGTCACCCTAGGGTAGATGATATGGATTATCATGGCCTGGAGAATGTGGTTTTGCAAGCAGACGAACATGGAGTTGTGAATATCGAAGATGAAGTTAATGATCCTATGGAAGAAGATGACCATGTTCCAGAAAACAGAGTTGAAGATGATGGTACAAATACATTGATCCATAACACATTTAGTGGTAGAGCTGATCATGATGATCAAGATGACTTTTATGATGTTCATGATTTACTTGTACTTGAGAAGGCATACAAGCCCCTTTATGAAGGCTCCCAAACAACTCTTCTCTCTGTTGTATTGTTGCTGTTGAACTTGAAGGTCATGAATAGTTTATCAAACATAGCAATCTCATGGATGTTAAGGTATGTCATATATGCCATATTTTTTCATCTATTTTAATTATTGTTAGTTCATCACTAGTAAATAAAGGATGAAATATGTACCATTAATATTCTTTATATTAACAAATTATTTTTTATTATAGATTGATTGGTGAATTTTTTTTACCACCATCAAATATTTTACCTCGCTCATATTGAGATTTATCTGCCATTATGAAAGATATCAGAATGGAGTATCAAACAATAGATGCATGTCTCAATGATCATATTATATATCATAAACAACATGAATTTACAATAGAATACCTAGAATGTCATATCAGTAGATATCAAACAGATCAACTAACAAAAAAGGTGCCTCAAAAGGTTCTTCATTATATTCTCATTATTCCACGTATGCAACGATTATTTAGGTGCGAAAGCTTAGCGCAATTTATGGATTACTATGCACAAAATAGAAGTGGAGATGACTTTCCTCGAATGCCTGCTGATGGTTCTACATTTAGGGACATGGAAGAAAAATGGCCACACTTTAAAAAAGAAACTCATAATCTCAGACTTTCATTGGGAGCAAACGGTGTTAATCCATTTGGAGAGCTGAGATCTATTTACTCAGTGTGGCGTTTCTCAACAATAACTGTCCTCCATGGATGCCAATAAAGAGGGAGCACATAATGTTGTCAATGATTGTTCTAGGTATTTGTTTACATCAATTTTCTTTAACGTAGTAGAATCTTATTTGTCTTATTTGTTGCATAATGACTTATTTTTTTTTCATTCAATAGTCATGTACATTAATTTATATATATTGCGATAAAATGGATTTATAATAATTATGTAATGTTTATGTTCATTCCAACTAGGTAAGTACCAAGTTAAAGATATGAATGTATATAGCCGAACTCACTTATCGTGAGTTACTAAAGTTATGGAATGGCGTCACTATGTATGACGTCTCTAGACCAATAGGACAAAGACAATTTCAATTCCATGCAATGCTTGTATGGACAATTCATGATGCCCCAGGGCTAACACATTTTTGTGGTATGTTATAACATTCGACTGCACTTTAACAATATTTAATTTGATGAAGTAGATATCATGCATGTTTTTAAAATAATCTATTCATTATTTATAATTATAAAAAATTGACATATTTAATCCAATTATATATGATCTTGCAGAGTCTTCAAACAAAGGAAAAATTTGCATGTCCAATTTGTGGTCCAAAGATGAAATCTCGTCGTTCAACAAGTTTAGGAAGCCCAGTGTTGGATGGTATAGATACTTCCTCCATGAGAAATCATAAGTCGAACTACTGAAAAACATCTTTTCAATGGAAAATGACTATAAAACCACGAAGAATGACACCTCGCCTATGGAAGTTGAAATATAATAGAATTGATTGTCAAGGTTATAGATCAGGATCAAATTGATCTATCATATATGATATGTTTTGAATTTATATTTTTATATTGTGTTATGTTTACTCATGTTGTAATTGACAATGATTGTCATTGTTAATTTGTTTAACTTATATGCTTCATGAAGGTTGTCAAGGCATTAATGGTCACTTCCATAGGGACTGAAAAGTTATCCCAGACAATTTAGTAGGTTGCCCTACTATGAGCAGCTACAAATTGTACATTGTTTTGATACAATGCATATCGGAAAGAATATAAGAGAAATGTTATGGAAAATATTGGATGGAAGGCATGACAAAGAAAAAATTGTCAAAATTTGTACTAACATTCAAGAAGCCAATCATGCAATGAAAATGTCATTCAATTAAATAGTGATGGAGACCAAATTAATATAAGTGCCCTTCCTTGGTTATTAACAAAGCGACAAAAGCAATGCTATAAAAGAAGTCATATGAAAATTTGATTTCCCACAGGATTTGCTCTGATCATAAACAATATAATAACAAATAAAAGTGAATTTGGGTCAGGGAGAAAACATGATTGGCATACCTTCATTAAGGTAATTATTCTGGTATATTAAATACACTTGTATAATGCATGTACTTTTTCAGTGTATTGTGTTTACTACTTTTGGAAAAATAATGAAAAGATCATTTTATAATTGTTGTAGTACGTTCTACCTCTATCTCTCCCAGACAACTTTGACAACAATGTCAAGAAAGTTATATATGATCTTGGAAAATACATGAGGTAAGTAGTGAGATTTGTTCAATTCATTGTATACATCTTATAATTGCCATTTTTTTTACTTGTTATGTAATATACTATATATTTTTGTTAAATCTCGTTAATATATTTGTGACTTGAATCGCTTGTAGATGGCTGTCATTTAAAGAAATCCATAAAGAAGATATAAATTATTGGAAGAGAAAAATTCCTCATCTAATGTGTGAAATACAAAAGTGTCTACCTTCAAAAATTTTCAATGCACAAGAACACTACCTCATACACTAGGTTGAGGAGATTGAATTGTGTGGACCTGTACACACAAGGTCAATGTGGATGATTGAGAGGCACTTGAAACTTTTGAAGGCTTTGGTTAGACAAAGAGCACATCCTGAGGGTTCTATGGGTGAGGGATATATGGTATACCAGACCATGGTGTACATTAGTGAATATCTTGCTAAGTTTGCAGCAAAGATCCATGTAGATCGCATTTGGGATCCTAACTTCATTAACAAATTCGAAGGGGAGTACCTGATGGGGAAAAGTAGATTGAGGAAAGTGAGAGGTAATTATAAGATGGTCATGGAGATTAATTGGAATACATTTTACATATGGTTTTTATGTATATTGTACTTATTTAATTTTTAATCTTTAATATACATCAATTATAAATTAAGGTCGTATACTGTAGTATTTAATTAATTATACGTCGTTTGTGAATTTTAATTTTTTTTGATATAGTTGGTCGAGAGTGGGATGCACTACATTTTTACGTCACCAACAATCTTGATTGGATGATGGTATGTGTTAGCTCTCAAAAACACAGGTAAAGATACCTCAAGAGGATGCCAATCTCTTGATACGTTTTAGGGTAACAGAGAAGGTTGAAAGAATTCAACCTTCTACTCTTCAAGTGCTGCTAAACCTAGGTGGGTGTACCTTACTGAATGAAGCAGACTTTATGTATTTATGATTATCTTTCTTGCTATGATTTGTCCACAATGGCAAATAGAAGTGAAAAAATGTAATCAAACTTGATAGCAATAGCAATCTTCTGATCTAAATCCTAAAATGCTTAATTAACAGATATAAAGAGAACAAATGAATCTTAATGATGAAATTGCAAAGACCAGTGCCTTATTGGGTAGGCGGAGTCAAATGAAATCAAGATGAGCAACACTCTCTAGAGAAAACTCAAATCATCTGGCATATATTTTGTTTACAACTTGTATAAACATGCAATACTGTAACTACTAAGCTCTACTTTAACAATCCAAATGAATCTCTTTGATTACTGTGATCAATTAAAAGGATTTAATCTTTGCTTGAAAGAACCAATTGATTAATCACACAAATACATCAAATGTGCATTGATAAATTGAACATAAAATTGTTATGTCAATTTAAACAACCAGAAAACATCAATCTTGGAGACAACTTAGCAGTATTTTTATTGAATTCAATAGACAATTGACACCAGACAAATGCAACAACATCAACTGATTTTCATAAATACCTCCATTCTGAAATCATGCAACAATAGTCTCTGATATGATAATTTTATTCCACTGTATCTACTTGCTGTGTATCGAATATCTAATAACTAGTCATTTTACAATTACAAACTGCCTATTTATACACCAGCATCAAGAAAATAAACCATGCTGAAAATCCATGTTGGCCATCCACAAAATTCAGGTTCCTTTCATGTCGGCCTACAATGGTAATTTAGCAATTTACATGTCGGCCTCAGTATTTTAATTTCTATTTTTCATCAGTGAAACAGTCAGTGAGACAAATCAAATAGCTATAACGAAGGCAATTCAATTGTTAATCACTCCGCGGTGTTATTTGCCTTCGCTGTGACATATCAGAGTCGGGAAGATGTCCTGTAGACAAGCCTTTATTTTGATGAGAGCCCCCGTGATCAAACTGTATGTTGCTCTAACACATTTCCTGTTACACTAAAAACTAGAAGTATCCACATGTTCCCTTTGCGTTTCGCTGTAGCTCTGTGATATCAGGGAGACCTCTTGCAGAACACATCGTTTTTCATCGAAAATATTCATTCATAATGAGTGTCGTCGAGACAAGACAATTCTCATGTCGACAAGGACCTTTTTGTTTTCCATCGGCGAGACCGAAGGTCACTCGCCGAGACCTCTTATCGAAAACCCCATCTCACTAATATCGCATCCCTTTATCCTTAGGTCGCCAAGAAAAAGCCAACATCTTGCTGAAAGTCTCTCATAAGACCTGTCGACAAGACCCGATGAGCTCGCCAAGACTTTACAACGAAGCCCATAAGTCTTACCGAAGTGTTCACTTAGTTGTCGGTCTATAAGACAATCCAAACTTGCCAAGACCACATGCCGCAAACTTCAACTCTTACCGATGTAACCTTTTCATCCTGTGTATCAGCGAGACACATTAATGTCGGGGAGACCTCTTGGAGAGTATATTATGTCATACCGAAGTACCCCGAACACACATGATCGCCAAGAGAAAACCAACCTTTCTCTGAAAGCCATATTAAAGAAACCCTTATGCTCTGTTAGTGAGACATGTGCACATCGCTATGACCCTTCACCGAAGACCATATGTTTGGATGAAGCAAAAACTCATACGAAGTGTCGATGAGACCGAGGGTCACTCGCCGAGACCTCACGTCGATAGCTCCAACCTATATCGATATGAATCCTCCACCACCGGTCGATAAGACAAAAGATATTCGTTGTAACCTCACACCCAAAGCAACCCGTTTGGCCGAAGTGAATCCTTAATGCACTTGTCGCTGAGACCAAAAGAGTTTGCCAGGACCTTTCACCAAAGCATTAAACCTTTGCCGAAATGTTCATCCATCCTATCGGTCGGCAAGACAAGGGAGTACCGCCATGATATTACAGCAAAGGAAAATCTCTCGTCGATGAGCACCTTTTGTGGCTAGTCGGGGAGACATATTGAAATCGATAAGACCTCATCCCGAAGGCATAACTCTTGCCGAAAAGTGTCATCCTCTGCTGTCGCCGAAACCGCGGAGAAGTCCTTTCGAACGGTGCCAACATGTAAAATTCAATCGCCATAACAATAGGAACGTCTTGCCAATAGGCAACCCAGACGTTTGCAAGCAGAAAAAAGGATCAGGGAGACCCTGATATTGTCATGCTGATATGCCTGCAACAAACATATGTTAGTAGAAAAGCATTATGGGTCGGGGAGATAGCCATGAACCTATGCCGATATGGACCACAACGTGAAAAATGCAAGACTCGATAGATTTATGGGGCAAATATAGGCCAAAATGCAAGAAAAATGTCATGATGGAAAGCCCTTGTGCTTATGATGAGGAGCCATATGGAAACATAGGAGTATGAAAAACATGTAAAATCATCATAAATTTACAGTTCCAACAGTGGCTCCGTCTGTGGATGAATGATAGTGAGATCATTGCAAGGATCAAAAATATTTGGGTGAGTAGACCAGACATAGAATGATGAACCAGTGAGAAGAATGGAAATGTAGCATGATGGAGTGAAAGGAAAGTGAATGCAAAATGGAGATGAACCAGAATCCTAAACTACTATGCATGGAAAATAATTTTAAAGAGGATAAACAAGAGTTGTCCATGCACTAGCAACCCTCAATCCTCTATGTCACTCAAGAGAAAAAATGCTTCAAAAATTTCCCATGAACAGAAAACTCCTGATCTTCACCAGCCATATTATGTAGATAGTATGAATCTTCACCTTTCTTTCCAACAACAGCAAAAGGTCCTAGCCACAAAGCTTCAAATTTACCATGCTTGCCCTTCTCCTAACACCTTGCATTCCACATCAACACCAAGTCATTCTCTTCAAATGTTCTATCCTTTGCCTTCTTGTCAAATAGATACTTCATCTGTGTCTGTAACTTCATGTTTTGGTTTTCCTTATTTCATCAAGTTCAGCTAGTTGCTCCATTCTTTCTTCCATAGGTTCAGGAATACCCAAATCTTCTTGAAGGACAAATTTATAGACTGGCAACAAATTCTGCAAAGGCATCCTGGCTTGTGCTCCATATACCAATTCAAATGGGGATTATCCAATTGCTTTCTTCATAGTAATCTTGTCAGCCCATACAACCAGCGTTAATTTTGAATCCCAAGCCTTCTTGTTCTATCCTAACATCCTCCTTATAATCTTCAAAAGACTCTTATTACTAGACTCTGCTTGACCATTAGCTTGTGGATGGTAAGGAGTTGCATAAGAAATAGTAATGCCATATGTGTCATAGAAAATTTTGAACTCATCTGACCTGAAACACATCCCATTATCTGTGATTAAACTCAGTGGTGCACCAAATCTGGTGATAATGTTGTCCATCAAGAAATTTGTCACCACTTTGCTTGCAACCTATTTAGTTGGGATTGCCTCCACCCACTTAGTAAAATAATCAGTGGCAACCAGTATCCACTTGTATCCTCCACTTGATTTTTCCTGTATCTCTCCAATGAAATCAATTCCCCATTGATGAAAAGGGGCATCAACTTGCAAGGGTCGAAGTGGCAAGGCTCCTTGATATTTCAGCTTTCTAGAGAACTTCTGGCAGGCCTCACATTTTCTTACATGTGTAAAAGAATCATTAAAAACTCTAGGCTAGTAGTAACCTGCTCTGAGAATTTTGTGTGTAGTTGTTTTTGCTGAATAATGTCCTCCACAAACTCCTTCATGCATTTCACTTAGAACATGCTTGGCCTAAGACTCATCCAAATACAATAATAGTATACCATCCCTATTCTTCCAAAATAGATCTCCATCCATGAAAACATATTTTGATGCTTGCAACTTCAAAGTTCTCTTTTGGTTGTCACTCAATCCCTCTGGACACTTCGTGAACTTAAGGTAATGCATGATATCAATATACCAAGGAGTGTGCTCAACGCTTGCAACTGCAATTCCTTCATCTACATACAAACTTGATTTGCTTCAATATTTGATTCTACCATCAACCTAGCCAAGCCTTGACCTCTTACTAATTTGGTAATCTGTATCTCCATGTCAAATTCTTGGATGTTGTTAATCCATTTACATCTTTTTCCTGTTACTTTAGACTGTGTCAAAATATATTTGACAGTAGCATGAGGGACATAAGCAATCACCTTTTCTCCAACAAGATATGGTCTAAAAGATTTTGTAGCTTTACTAATGCAAACACCTATTTTTCCATTATGTCATATTTCAATTCAGACCCTTGTAATGACTTACTGAAGAAAGACACAGGCTGTTCATAACCATCCTCATTCTTCTGTAACATAACTGCAACAATTTTGTGCATTGAAGCAAATGAAAATATCTGAAAAGGCTTAGCAAAATCTAGAGATTTAAGGATAGGGGCTTCCTTGATGGCCCTTTTGATAGATATTAAAGCTTCCAAGGCCTCTGCAGTCCATTCCATTTTCTATCATTTCTTCAACATTTTTGATATGGGCTTAATGATCTCAGCAAAGTTAGAAACAAATCTCCTAACAAAATTAATCTGTCCAAAGAATGATTGTATAGCCTTAACAGTTTTGGGAACAAGAATTTTATCAATAGCCTCAACCCTCTTAGGATCTATCCTAATTCCTTCTTTTGAAACAATATGTCCTAAAAGCTTACTTTCTGTGACTGCAAAATGACACTTCTTTGGATTTAAACTAATACCGTATTTCAGGGCTTTAATAAATACCTTCTCCAGATGTTGTACATGATCTTCAACCTTATTTGAATAAGCAATCAGATCATCCTAGTACACCACCATGATAGCATTGATCAAATCTGCAAATTCCACATCCATACCTCTTTGGAAGGTCGCTCCAGCATTAGTGAGACCAAATGGAATTCTTATGTATACATACGTTCCCCAAGGAGTTGTGAATGTTGTCTTATATTGCTCAGATTCTTTGACCTTGACTTGGTTGTATCCTGAAAACCAATCCATCATGGACAACAGTTCACACCCTGTTACCTTATGCAATATAGCCTCCATATTGGGTAGAGGATAATTGTCCTTGAGAGATGCTATATTCAAATTCCTGAAGTCCACACATAATCTGATGTCTCCATTTTTCTTCCTCACAGGGACCAAATTTGAGACCCATGTTGAATGCCTGATTGGTTTGATAATTCCTCCATCTTTGAGCTTTGTCAATTCTTCTTGCATTTTAGGCTCCAATGTTGGATTTATGGGTCTTTGCTTTCGTCTGAATGGTTTGGCATCAGGCTTCAATGGTATTTCATGTTGAAATAAATCCTCCATGTATGCTTTTAGATCTTCATAAGACCAAGCAAAGACATGTTTATACCTTCTCAACAACTCTATCAACATTCTTCTAATTGTAGGGCTTATCTTCTTTCCTATGTACACCTTTCTTGGTGCTATCTCAGACCCCAAGTTAACTTCTTCAATATCTTCCTTTCTGGCTGGTGTTTGCTTCATGAGGGACTGATCATTTCCATCATACAGCCTCTCCAATGCCACTAAGCCCTTAGGAAGCTTATTTGTTTTGAGTTGCAAGATCTCCTTTCCAAACACTATTTGCTTCCCATTCACTTCCTCAACAAAAGCATTGAAGTCAATTTCCTGGGCTTCATATTGATCTATACAATTGAGGAATTTCAAAAGATCGGTATCATCATTGAAGACTTGCTAATTATAAATGTTATCAGGAACAACAGGCCTTGTCTTGAAATCAATCTGTGAAACCCCAGCCAATGTGATATCATCTCTTTTGAGTGCCACATTTGCTAAAAAATTAGCCATTATATTCTTCGACTTGTCAATCCACTCAATTGAGAAGGCATCAAATAATTCAATTGTGTCCCATGCAACATTCCTATACTGTTTCAATCTTTTATGTTTTACTGCATATTTTGACTTGATTTGTGAAACAACCAACTCAAAACGCCCAAAACAACCAACAATTTAATCTTGTGTTTCACAGCTATGTTCAAACCTGTTAACAAGGCTTCATACTCTGCCACATTGTTTGTACATTCAAATGCCAACAGGAAGGAATATTTAAATGTAATACCTTCAGGTGAAAAAAATACAATGCCAACGCCATTACCTTCTTGGCTGCATGCTCCATCAAAATACATCTTCCACACTTCATTGCAGCTTTGTGCCACATGCTTTTCAATTGGATCACTATTGGTTAATTCTGGCTGGGCCGATTCAATCTTAAAACTTCCAAGATCAACATCACAAAAATAATTTATCTGATCTTGTAGTACACAGTCAACAAACTGATTCATTCTTGGCTCCCTATACAATTTGACCTCCTGACCATTCACTGGAATTGTAGCATAAGATAGATCAAATTGAACATTTCCTCCAATTGCTGTTGTCCATTGCCTTGATAGAAGCATCCCAAACTGAGGAGGAGTATCAATTACTGTTATATCTATATTATAAGCCACCTGTGGATAAGTAGCCAATTTGACTTCAACACCTCTCATAATGCCTATCACAGGTACATGTTTGTTATCCATTGCATAGCACTTCCCTTCACATGTATCAACCCACATGCCAAGTTGCTTCATAACTCCAACTGACATGATATTTATAGCAGCACCAAAGTCTATCATGCAATTTCTCAACAACTTGTTATTTATAAGCAATGTAGTGAAAAAAGGATCCATTTGTGGGGGAGTTGTTAATACATCACTCAAGCAAACTTCTGGGATATTTATTCTCTCTTGCTTAGTGACTGCTTTAACAACTACTCTATTTTTAGAATTCACATGTTTTTCATTTCCATTCGTTA
>VDFB02150920.1:0-23301 GCA_007258455.2 Sequoia sempervirens
TGTATAAATGTTGATATGGTGGTTGAGAATGATGTGAATTTGATTGATTGAGTCAAAGTTTTCTAATATGGTTTTTTCTTTGAATGAATCAATTGGAATACTGATAATAACATATAGTTTGTTGAAATTGGAGTGCTAACTTGTTGCCTTGAAGTCTTGTAGAATTGAAGAATCAAAAGAAGTTGTATGAGTTTTGAGGAAAAAGAAAGTGAATTAAGAATTTGATCTTCTCCTGATTCTGATTGCGTTTGATTTACCCTCATGAAATGATGTTTTTGGTGTTGTTGTTGGATCCTCTGCATCATCTATACATCAATATAATTGAAAATAATTAAATAATATGGGTGATTAATATATTTATACGTACCTATTTATCTCTTAAACCATATCTTAAATCAATTTCCCTTTGTGTAACATTGGAATCTCCATTACAACGAGTTTCTTTAACCAATGAAGCCACACCTTCCCATGTTAATATGTGACCAGATTGTTGACATAATTCAATCCATACCATCATCCAATCAAGATTGTTTGTGACGTACAAATGTAGTGCATCCCACTCTCAACCAACTATATTAAAAAAAAATTAAATTCACAAACGATGTATAATTAGTTAATTACCATAGTATACGACCTTAATTTATAATTGATGTATATTGAAGATTAATAGTTAAATAAGTACAATATACATAAAAAACATATGTAAAATGTATTCTAATTAATCTCCATGACCATCTTTTAATTAACTCTCACTTTCCTCAATCTACCTTTCCCCATCAGGTACTCCCCTTCAAATTTGTTAATGGAGTTAGGATCCCAAATGGGATCTACATGGATTTTTGCTGAAAAATTAGGAAGATATTCACTAATGTACACCATGGTCTAGTATACCATATATCCCTCCACCATAGAACCCTCAGGATGTGCTCTTTGTCTAACCAAAGACTTCAAAAATTTCAAGTCCCTCTCAACCATCCACATTGACCTTGTGTACAAGTCCACACAATTCAATCTCCTCAACTTGGTGTATGAGGTAGTGTTCTTGTGCATTGAAAAATGTCGAAGGTAGACACTTTTGCATTTCACACATTAGACGAGGAATTTTCTCTTCCAATAATTTATATCTTATTTATGGATTTCTTTAGATGGCAACCATCTACAAGTGATTCAAGGCACAAATATATTAACGATATTTAATAAAAATATACAATATATTACATAACAAGTAAAACACATGGCAATTATAAGATCTATATACTGTGAATTGAACAAATATATCACTACTTACCTCATGTATTTCCATGATCATATATAACTTCTTGACATTGTTGTCAAAGTTGTCTAGGAGGAGATAGAGGTGACGTCTTTGCAACAATTATAAAATGATACTTTTCATTATTTTCCAGTAGTAAACATATCACGAAAGTACATGCATTGTAAATTAATATATAATATACGGAATAATTACCTTAATGAAGATTTAATACCAATCATGTCTTTCATCTGACCCAAATTCACCTTTCTTTATTTATGATATTGTTTATGTTTCTAACCGATCACGATCAAATTTTTAGTGACTTCTTTTATAGCATTGCTTTGTTTCTTCGATAATAACCATGGAAGGGCACTTATATTAATTTGGTCTCCATTGCTATTCAATTGAATGACATTTTTCATTGCATGATTGGCTTTCTAAATGTCACTACAAATTTTGACAATTTTTTCTTTGTCATGCCTTCCATCCAATATTTTCCATAACATTTTTGTTATATTCTTTCTGATATGCATTGTATCAAACAAATGCACAATTTGTAGCTGCTCATAGTAGAACAACCTACTAAATTATTTGGGATAAATTTTTAGTCCCTACAGAAACCGGTCATTAATGCCTTGACGACCTTCATGAAGCATATAAGTTAAACAAATTAACAATGACAATCATTGTCAATTCTGACATGAGTAAACACAACACAATATAAAATAAATTCCAAACATATCCCATATATGATAGATAAATAATTTGATCGATGTAACCTTGATGATTAATTCTATTATATTCCAACTTCCATAGGCAAGATTATCATTCTTAGAGTGGTTTTGATGTAGTCTCTTCTTTCCATTGAAAGATGTTTTCAATAGTTTGATGATTTCGTAGGAGGTTCCCTATATACTCATCAAACACCTACTTTAAGTAAAACTTGTTGAATGAGCAGTTTCATCTTTGGACCACAAATTGGACATGCAAATTTTTCCTTTGTTTGAAGACCTGAATCATATATAGTGGATTAAAACATGTCCAAATTTTTATAATTATAAATAATGAATAGATTATTTTAAAACATGCGATATCTACTTCATAAATTAAATATTTAAAGTGCAGTTGAACAATATAACACTAAAATGTGTTAATACAGGGCATGGCTTCCATACAAGCATTGCATGGAACAAATTATCTTTTCCCTATTGGTCTAGAGGCGTCATACATAGTGACGCCATTCCATAACTTAAGTAACTTGTCGATAAGAGGCTCGATATATACATTCATATCTTTAACTTGGTACTTACCTAATTGAATGAACATAAACATTACATAATTATTATAACCATTTTACTGCAATATATATATTAATGTACATGACTATTGAATGAAAAAAATATGTCATTATGCAGCAAATAAGACAAATGAGATGCTACTACGTTAAAGAAAATTGATGTAAACAAATACCTGGAACAATCATTGTCAACATTATGTGCTCCCTCTTTATTGACATCCATGGAGGAATGTTATTGTTGATAACAAAAACAGGCCACACTGAGTAAATAGATCTCAGCTCTCCAAATGGATTGGCTTTCATCCATGTAATGAAAGCAAGTTCTTCTTTAAAGTGGCAATTTTCGCCTCCATGTCCCTAAATGTAGAGCCATCTATAGGCATTCAAAGAATATCATCTCCACTTCTATTCCATGCATGGTAATCCATAAATTGTACTAAAATTTCACACCTAAATAATTGTTGCATACATGGAATAATGGGAATATAACGAAGAACCTTGCAAGGTACCTTTTTTGTTAGTTCATCTATTCGATATCTACTAATATGACATTCACAGGGCATTCTGTTTGCAAATTCATGTTGTTATGATATATAATATGATCCAACGATATTGCTTGATACTCAGTTCAATATCTTTCATAAGTAAACAAATTAGGTACATGGGTGAGGTAAAATATTTGATGGTGGTAGACAAAAATTCACCAATCAATCTACAACAAAAAAATTGTTAATATAAAAAGAATATTAATGGTATATATTTCATCCTTTATTTACTAGTGATGAACTAACAACAATTAAAATAGATGAAAAAAGATGACATATATGACATACCTTAACATCCATGAGATTGCTATGTTGGATAAACCATTCATAACCTTCAAGTTCACCAGTAACAATACAATAGAAAGAAGAGTTGTTTGGGAGTCTTCATAAAGGGGCTTGTATGCCTTCTCAAGTACAGGTAAATCATGAACATCACCAAATTCATCTCGATCATCATGATTAGTTGTGCCACTAAATGTGTCATGGATCAATGTATTTGTACCATCATCTTGAACTATATTTTCTGGTGCATGATCATCTTCTTCCATAGGATCATTAACTCCATCTTCGATATTCACAGCTCCATGTTCCTCCGCTTGCAAAACCACATTCTTCGGGCCATGATAATTCATATCATGTGCCCTAGGATGCCCCACCTTTATAATAATGATAGACACAAATAAACCATGATCATGATCAAGTGATTTTATATATATATATAAAATGTTAAAACGATATAGAAATATACAAATTCAATCAATATAAACACATCTAATGAACAACTTACCAATGGACGATAATCATGCCCCCCTTCAATGTGACCATGCTACCTACAATATTTCTCAGCTGTTTTGATTAAAAGTCTTATCATCTTTAAGCCCTTGCAATTATTGCAAGGACAATAAAATTTCCCATCACCCTTTCTTTTCAATCTAGCCCACATTCTAGCAACTGTCTCTTCATTTTGTTCTAGACTAATATTATCTGACATGATTTTTCTTTACCAATCTTGAATATTTAGATCTTCAAAAAATATCAAACTCACACTCTAATAATTTTTAATCATAGATAGGTAACAAAATCTAATAATTATGATACTTTACTCCAAAAAAATTTGGCATGCAACCACCCTTGCAAAAGAGAAGATAGCCTGAAGTTAATGACCCCAAAAAACACTTTAAAATGGTAATTCCATAACTTATTAAATTCTGATTTTACTATGATTTCCAACTGTTAAACTCCTAAAATCAGAATATTGAACTTGCACAACAAAATCTGGAAATGAAGTTCTCAAAATGCACAAATCTAAAAATGAAATCTGATGAGATGTTTCTTTAAAATATGATTTTCAAACTTGGAAGTACAAATTTGACTTCACAAATGAATTCTGGAAAAAGATAATGACCACCCTCAACCTGGCGATATCTAGAATTTTTTCTTATTTTTCCCAAGAAAATCGTCCTTAGTTCTCCACAAACTGTCACAAATAGAGAAAATTCACAAGTATAGCAAAACACTGTCGCAATAAATAGGTGAACTCACTTTTATTTATGTCGACCACAAATTCATTTTTTTCTGATTTTGAATGTTTGTCAAAATTTTGACGAGACTGTGTCAAAATTTCGATGAAACCCAGGTTCGTCAAAATTTTGACGAACGTCGGGGATAAAATTTTTAAAAATTGAAAATTACACATCAAATCCCGAAAATACATCAAATTATACATCTTTCATCAGAAATTTGTGTCGAATTTTGCAGTCAAATAAGTTAGTGATAGCTCATCAAATTTTTCTATCATTGTTTCCGAGTAGTCACTCGTCGAAGTTTGCTGCCCCTTTTCACTTTGGTCTCTTAAGAGATTTTATCAGTACAATGTAGCTTAGACTATTTTGGCATGTTTGGGTGTAAAAGAAGACCTTTCCTAGCATAAACCCACCCATCTGAATGTGTTAGAATAGTTGGTTTTATCATATGATGAATAGAATGAAAGTTACACCACTTTGCAACTTTACACTACATACAATTGACCCATTTTCCATCAACTAAAAACTTTTTACCATGGGAAAATGACCTCAAGCTATCAAAAAATGAGAGAGGTTATTGTAGAGAATCCATACATGATCTTTTATCCTTAGACATAATGTTTCTAAGTGCCACAGTTTCTGAGTAATCGGTCGTCAAAGTTTTCTGGCCCTTTGCACTTTGGTCTCTTAAGAAACTTCCCTAGTACAATGTATCTCAAACTCTTCTAGCATGTTTGGGTGTGGAAAAATTACTTGGAGCTATCAAAAACTAAGAGAGGTTATTGTAGAGGATCCCTACAAGATATTTTAGCCTCAAATAGAATGTTTCTAAGTACCATGGTTTCTGAGTAATCACTCATCAAAGATTGTTGCCCCTTTGTACTTTGGTCTCTTAAGAGACTTCATCGATACAATGTAGCTTGGACTATTATGAAATGTTTGGGTATAAAACATGACCTTTCTTACCATAAATTGAATCATCTGGATGTGTTGGAATATTTGGTTCATTCGTATAATAAATAGAATGAAAGTTACACTGCTTTACAACTTTACACTACATGCAATTGACCCGTTTTCCATCAACTAAAAACTCTTCACCACAGGAAAAAATACTTGGAGCTATCAAAAACTAAGAGAGGTTATTGTAGATGAGCCCTATGTGATCTCATAGCCTTAGACATAATGTTTCTAACTACCACAATTTTTGAGTAATCACTCATCGAAGATTGTTGCCCCTTTTCCCTTTGGTCTCTTAAGAGACTTCATAAATACAATGTAGCTCAAACTATTCCAACATGTTTGGGTGTGAAAAAAGAAATTTCCTATCATAAACCCACCCATTTGGACATGTTGGAATAGTTGGTTTGATCATATAACAAATAGAATGAAAGTTACACCACTTTGCAAATTTAGACTACATGTAACTGACCCATTTTCCATCAACTGAAAACTCTTCACCACAAGAAAACAACTTGGAGCTATAAAAAACTGAGAGAGGTTATTTTATAGGGGACCTACGTTATTTTTTAGCCTTAGATGTAATGTTTCTAAGTGCCATGGTTTTCGAGTAATCACTTGTTGAAGTTTTCTGCCTATTTTCACTTTGCTCTCTTAAGAGACTTTGTTGGTACAATGTAGCTCAGACTGTTTTGGCATGTTTGGGTGCAAAAAATGACTTTTCCTAGCATAAACCCACCCATATGGACATGTTGGAACAATCAATTTGGTCGTATGATGAATAGAACGAAAGTTACACCATTTGCAACTTTACACTACATGTAACTGACCTATTTTACATCAACTAAAAACATTTCACCATAGGAAAATAACTTCGACCTATCAAAAACTGAGAGAGGTCATTATAGAGGGGACCTATATGATCTTGTAGCCTCAGATGGAATTTTTCTAAATGCCACAGTTTCTGAGTAATCGCTCATCAAAGTTTGTTTCCCCTTTGCACTTTGGTCTCTTAAGTGACTTCAATGGAACAATGTAGCTCAGATTGTTCTGACATGTTTGGGTGCAAAAAATGACCTTACCTAGCATAAACACACCCATGTAGATGTGTTGGAATATTTGGTTCGATCGTATAATGAATAGAATTAAAGTTACACCACTTTGCAACTTTACGCTACATGCAACTGACCCATTTTCCATCAACTAAAAACTCTTTACCATTGGCAAACGACTTGGGTATTAGATCTAAAATGGTCATGGTTAATCAAGATTGTTAATTAATTAAATATAAATTATTTAATTAATCTTCTAAAGTCATCTACATATAAATAAATTTAATTATTTATTTATATTGTTCACTTTATAATTCTTCTGCCTTAATTAAATAAATAACATTTATTTAATTATTACCTCTTCCATATTCCTCTTAATTAAATTAAACCAAATTTTATAATTTATTTATATATTTTTCTTTATTAAGTAAAATACGGCCTATTTGCATAGATTAAATTAGACAAAATAATTATAGATTGTTTTAGCCCAATAGGGAATGAGGCGATCAAACAAGCTGGCAGGTGCCATTTCAAACTTACAAAAATCCTCCTAACTAGGAAAGCCTGCCATTCAAAATGCTATTTGATGTAACACTGTTATACAAAAGAAGGTTGTCTGCATTTTGGAGCAGCACATCAAAATTGGCATATCCATCTGGTAGAATGCCACCACCGTCATCTTCAAGGCTCCAAAATAGATGCAGCATGTTGCTTACGAGGAGCCAGCTAGATTCAATTAAGAACTGCAGCCGCCACATGAAATCCCTGCTAGATTTCATTTGAATAAGAGGTGGCGATGAGCCTCGTTCAATACAGAGTACTAGCCAAAACAGGTGTTATGATTTGGGAAGAATGACTATAGCTATCAGTTGCTGTTCTTTCCAACATCCGGCTTCCCACACACCAATTTACCATTTGGCCATGTTGGCACAGACAAAATGCTCACTTGGCACATGGGCACCAATTCTAATCTTTCCCTACACCTTCATTCGCCAAGGCATTTGCCTCAACGTTTCCTTCTCTGTATATGTGGTTTATTGACCAACCCTCAAAGGATTTTATCATTGCCATGGCTTTTGATAAAAGGGCGTTGAGTTTCCAATTGGGAGTGGATTCTTTCCTAAGGGCATTGATTACCAAAGCTGAATCACCTTCAATCATTATTTTAGATAGCCCCAACTCCTTGCACATCTTTAGACCGTATGTCACCGCCAAAAACTCTGCTTCATTGTTTGTCCTTGCCGGAAGTTTCTTAGCAGCAGCGGCAATTGTGTTACCTTGCGAATCCCTGATGATGCAACCTGCCCCTGACGGCCCTAGGTTGCCTTTCGATGCACCGTTGAAATTTAATTTGTGCCATCCTAGAGGAGGAGGAGACCACACCACAGATGCACGGGTCTGCTCCGAATCCTTACCCCCCAGTCCAACCCATGTAGGGACTTTGAGAGTTGGCCATGCCGCACGTAGCCGAGCGTCCCAACTCGAAAAAAATACGTCTTTTGCTCCTTTTTGAGCCAGTTCGGCGTTCAAGGTCTCAATCAAACATGCCTCAATTTTATTGATCAGGGAGGGCCAGCTCATTTTCTTATCTTGGAATATCCGCCTATTCCTCTCCTTCCAGAGCTCCCACACTATAATTGATGGGCTGATAGTCCATATGTCCCCAAATGTTGAGTTTTTCATCAAAGATGGCCATGAACGAAACCAACTAAGCAAGTCCAGAGGCATGGCACAAACCCATCCTAATCTTGCACATAGCCACTGCCAGCAAGCTTGGGCAGATCGGCATCCCAGTAAGAAGAGATGATCGGTCGTCTCCTCTGCATCTTCGCAAAGGACACATCTAGACGGCCCATGGAAGCCAATCTTGCAAAATCTTTCTGCTGTCAAAATCTTGTTATGGATTGCAGCCCATGCGAATGTCCCTGCCTTGGGCAGACAAGCCTTGCTCCAGCATAAGTGGAGGGGGAGAAAGGTTGCAACTTGATCCCTTTCCTTGTAGAGCTTTCTATACCCATCTCTAGTATTGTAACTTCTTGTCTTAGAGCCTGCCAAATCAATTTGTCATTGCCCGGATGCAAGGATACATATCTTTTACTCAGCTCTTGCTTGAGAAGAAGTACCTCCTGTGGAGGTAAATCAAGGGAAGAAAAATCCTTCCACTTCAAACTAAAACCGATCCAATCACATTGGGGCTGATGTAATCTTTCACCTTCTTGCCCCACAAATTTTTTAGCAGCTGTTTAGCCAACCCGACCTCAATTAAGCTATCCAAACTAGGATAGCCAGCCCATGAGTCCTCCCAGAATAAAGCTTCACCTCCATCCAAAACGTCCCATGTGAGATAGTTGCAGATGAGAGGCCTGCATTTTAGCATGAAATTTCAGATCCAAGATCCAGCAGGAGGATTTGCAACAGTGAGAATATCACCATTATTGTCATTTTTGACATACTTTTGATGCAGAATCTTAGCCCATTTGCATTGTGGATCACAGTGCATTCGCCAAACTAATTTGGCCCCTAAGGCCTTATTTTGCATTTCCAGATTTTTGAATCCCAAGCCTCCATCATCCTTGGTTCTGCACAATTTCTCCCAAGAAATTAATGCAATTTTCTTTTTCTCATCTGAGCCTTGCCAAAAAAACTGCCTGAATATTTTGGTGAGCTTTGCTGCACACCCACAAGGGATGCAAAGGACTAACATCAGATAAATTGGGAGTGCAGATAGAACCGACTTAATCAGTGTTATTCTCCTAGCCCATGTTAACCACTTGACCTTCTAGGAGCAGACCTTTGAGTTTGCCCTGAGATTGAGTGGGTCCCAAAGCCCTATCGATCGCTGGCCCTTGGAGATAGGAATACCTAAATAGGTGAAGGGGAGCACACCTTTTTTAAAACCAAGTACCCTTCGAATCTCTTGTTCTTTTTGCACGGATGTGTTGAAGAAAAAGATCTCTGATTTGGTTTCATTGACTGTCTGTCAAGAGGCATTGGCATATTTCTTGAGGATAGTGTTCAAGAAAATAGCTTCCCTCCTCTTAGCAGCTCCTAGCAAGGAGGTATCATCTGCAAATTGCTGATGGGAGACATCAGGAATGAAACTTGTCACCTGTATGCCCTTAATTTGGCTCGTATTCAAACCCTGAGAGATGGTTCTTCCAAGGGCCTCAACCATTAGAATGTACATAAAGGGGGAGATTGGATCTCCTTGCCTGAGACCTCTGGAAACTTCAAAAAAACCTTCTGGCGATCCATTGACCAAAATCAAAAATCTAGGGGTAGAGATGCAATTGAAGACCCAATTTAGCCACCTCTTGTTAAAACCAAATGCATCAAGGACTTTGATCAGAAACCTCCAATCCACTGTGTCGTATGCCTTCCTGATGTCCAACTTGATAATCATGCTTGCCTGCTTATTCTGTTGAATTGAGTGGATTGCTTCTTGTATTATGATAATACCGTCCATGATAGCGCGACCGGGAACAAAGCCTGTTTGTTCTTCTGCAATTATGGAGGGGAGAATGTGTTTTAATCTATTTGCCATAGCTTTTGACATTACTTTGTATATTGTATTGCACAAGGAAATCGACCTGTAGTCATGTAGTGAATTTATGACCTCTTTCTTAGGTATCAAAGCTATGAAAGTGTTGTTCACCTCTCTGAGCAAACTTCCCGAACTCCAAGAGGCCTCAATGGCATCAACTAACTCTTCTCCAAGTAACCCCCAAAATTCCTGAAAGAATCCAACAGGAAGTTCATCCGGGCCAAGAGCCTTTTCTGGATGGAGCTGCCAGAGAGCAGCCTTGATTTCCTCGCTTGTGAATTTCTGATTTAGCATTTTATTTTGTTCCTCAGAAACCAACTGCAGGATGAACTGCACAAGGTCTTGTTGCTGTTGCAGATTAGAACCTCCTACATTGTTTAATAGCTGATTGAAATATCTTACCACTTCAACTGCGATACTCCGTGGATCATCCACTGAAGATCCATCTGAGCTCCTGAGGCAAGTTAATCTATTTACCCCATGCCTTTGCCTTGTGCTATTGTGAAAAAAATTAGTATTTATGTCACCCGCTTTAAGCCAAACTTCCCTTGATTTCTGCCTCCAAAATATCTCTTCTTTGGCAAGGATGTCCTCATATTTTCCTAAAAGATCTTTTTCTTTGTAGTAGTTTTGAAGATTTAAACCGTTCAACATAATTTCTTCCTCCACAGTTGCAAGCTCGATCTCAATGTTTTCTTTTGAGTCAAAAATGTTTTTGAAGCAATTCCAATTCCAATCCTTGATTTTCTTTTTCAACCACTTCAATTTGGTCACCAAGCAATACATCTTCGAACCCATTACTTGTATTCCTTCCCATCATTTTGATACCAATTTATGAAAGGAGGGGTCTCTCATCCACATCTTCTCAAATTTGAAGGGGGATCTAGTTGGGCATCTATCCTCCAGAATTTCCAGCTGAATTGGGAGGTGGTTAGAACCTACACTAGGAGAGATTGAGGCCTCAAATGTGAACTGGAAACTATCCAAGCCACCCCAAAAGAGAATTTGTCCAACTTTTTTGCTATCATCCCTGGACCTGCACGCTTGTTGGTCCAAGTGAAGACTCCATTTTTGAAGCCAATGTTCATCATTTGATTCCTTGTGACCCACTCCTCAAAGTCTTTCTAGGACTGATTCCCTCTTGGAATGCCACCAAGTTTGTCCACATCTTCTAGCACATCATTGAATTCTCCAGCCAGAAGAAAGTTTTCTCCATCCTTATCTCTGAGGAAATTCTCTATCTCTTGCCACAAGCCTCTTTTCCTGATACATGAATTGGGGGCATAAACATTGATGAGTCCAAAGGTAAGTTTGGATTGTATACTTCGAATCTTGGAACTCTGCCAGCAGGGGTGTTCCAAAATGTTCTCCACCTGGACCTTGCTTGGGTTCCATAGTATAGCTAAGCCTCCTGAAGCCCCACTTGCTTGCACCCCCACACCATCCCATCCAACCAATCTTCTCTTCTAAGCTGCCAAGACCTCTTTACTCAATTTTGTTTCCTGAAGAAGCACTATCTCAGCCATGGTCAACACCATCCTCCATTTGACCAAGCGTTGTTTGTTAGGGGCATTGAGGCCCCTAACATTCCATGATAATAACTTCATGGTGAACCGGGGGGAGGGGTGCTCTGCCCCAATTTTAATAGCGTTGTCAACTTTTGTTGACCTTTTGCATCTCCAGCCATCGAGATTAGCTCTTGTATCGACTTTCTTCCTCTGGTTTTTCCTTTCCCACAATCCGGTTTGGGCTTGGTTGACGGCTGTTGAGACACTCCCAAGCATCCTTTGGGAGAAAATTCCTCCATAACGCCCTTAGATTCTGAAGCTGCCGCCAGCATCAATTGTTGCTCAAGTGGAAGATCTGACCCAAAGTGAACATCCTCAGTATCCAATCCCTCATTATTCAAAGGATAGTTCCCCAATTGACCATTCCCTTCGTCATTCATGGCAATTTGTAGAAAACATTCATTTATGTCCTTCCTAGGGGCCAGATCAACGACAACAAGACCTTTGCTTATAACCACTCCCTCTGTTGTCCCTTGGGCAATTGACAACCCATCAAGATCCTGACCCTTCGTTTCCACCAGGTTTTGTAATTCTCCCCCCAAATCAGTAATAGCTCTAATGTTATCCCAAATCTCCCTTTCCAAAGATGCGGTGTCATTTCTTAGCGCTTTCAACTCTTCCAGACTATGTTCTCTGGATGCTAATGTTGTCACTTCCCCTTCCTTCAACTTATGGGATTTTGAGGTGACTTCACAAGATGGAGCCCTAGGAATAATCTGAACCTTAGTCGCTTCCTTTTCTGCTGATTTTGCTAGAATTGGTGTCTGAGGAAAGCTTTTTCCAAACCAACCCACATCCATGACTAAGTCTTGTGCTTTCCCTTTGCCCTTCGAGCAGCCCGCGAGGTAACCCTTACTCAAAACACAACAACCCCCAACTGAGTCAACCTTTATCCTCTGGAACCATTGCCCTTTGCCAGAGAGCAACTCCAAATTATCCAAGAATCGAAACTCAGTGTTGATCTCAACCAAGATTTTCACCGTGTCTGAATGCCCCTTCATGAATTCTTCTTCAATGCCAATGAAAGTTCCTAGGGCTCCCCCGATCTTTTCTAGTGTTTCTTCACTCCAATATTCTGCGGGAAAATTCTCCAAAGTTATCTAATGCAGATATGTTTTCGGTTTAGGTTGGCTTGGGTTGAAATTTGGCTCCCAATTTATTTTGTAAAAACAAAATCCCTTGAAAAATATAGGTTCATCATTTAGAATCCTCTCCTTTGTCTCTGGATCTATGCATTCTACCAAGATGAAATTTTCATCTAGGGTTTTAGCTCTAACCCGACCTTCGAAATGATTGACCAGCCATTCGGGGACTCCTTTCCCGTCCATTTGACTATTAGGCCACAATTCTCTAGATAATCCCACCGAGGTTGTAAATAACTGTTGGGAATTGACAGTATCTTGCTTCTGCGATCAGGAGGGACAAAAGTTTTCCCCGATTGTGCGGAAGCCTTCGGGACCCATGCCTTGGCAACCCTTCCAGCGACCTTCTTTGATTCTTTCCTGCCCAAGGAATGATTGGGCCTCCATGGCGCCCATTTTCGATTGCCTCCATTTGCGGTTTGCGGAGAGCGACTTCTTGCAAATCGGTTCCCTAACCACCCATTCCAGTTTGGATCTCTCCCATTTCGTCTTTGGAGATTATTGTGTAATCCTGAACTGCGCTACCTAGCTCTCCCCTCGCCTCTTCAATATCCAAAGCCATCTGGCTTCCGCGGATCCTGGTGTCTCCTGCCTCTTCCACGAGCCGGATGACTCCTCGCACTCCTGTGCCCTAGGTCTCTCACAATTTACTTTTGTCGCGCTCCATTCCCTCTTTTCGGATCCTGCGTTCGAAATGTCATGCAATTTTAGTTAAAGTGTTAGAACCAACCATTTTTGAGTAATGTCATAAGACTCAAAGGAAAAATATGAAGAATTTATCAAGTTTCCATTGTATGCTATAATTTATTTATATTAATTATCATGTTATTCTAAATTTGAATATTTGAATTCAAATAATGGAATATTCCTCCAAACACCCTCTTCATCTCATAGTTAAATTAAATATTATAAATATTTAATTTAATACCTTTTCTCACTCCACACATAATTAAATATTTTAAATATTTAATTACCTTCCATTTTCATCTCTAACACATAATTAAATATTACTTATTTAATTATGCAAACTTCTAAATTCATTCTCACATATAATTAAATAAATTTATTTATTTAATTATGAAATTTATCCCCAACTCACTCCTCAAATGAAAACTTTCCTTTAGATCTGAATGAGAAAATTTATGTAGGAGGAAACCTTCTATCTCTCTCTCACCTTTCAAAAATCTCTCACCATTCATCTTGACAAGCTTGATCTCAACCATTGATTACATCAGCCAATCAGAGTCTTCCGAAAAATCTTTAAATACCCCTGCAAATCCAAGCATTGGTTACACTTGCATATACTTACATTCACGTGCACACACTATTTTAATATCATCTAGCATTTATCAGTTTTAGCAATCATTACATTTAGTAATCTCATATTTTAGCTATCGTTTTTAGTCTTGTTAATGGCATCTTAGCATAAGCATGCATTTATTCTAAATCTCATTCTCTAGGAAGACATTTTGTTGAGCTTAGTATACAAAATCTGAGAGCAAGCTAGGTCCAGCAAAAAAACTAGAGATAGAGGAAAATGGGACGTCTTTGAAGCATAAATGGAGTTTGTTTTCCATTCTTTTAGTTTATGCTTTGATTTAAAGTTTCATTGGTGTGTTTGATTCAACTTTGATTTACATATTTGATATGCATATTTTCATTCACCGCGGGAGCTATCAAAAATTGAGATAGTTTGTTGTAGAGGGGCCCTTCATGATCTTGTAGCCTCAGACGAAATGTTTCTAAGTGTCCCAGTTTCTGATTAATTGATCATCAAAATTTACTACCCGTTTACACTTTGGTCTCTTAAGAGACTTCATCAATACAATGTAGCTCAGACTGTTCTAACATTTTTGGATGTGAAACATGACCTTTCCTACATAAAACCACCCATCTAGATGTGTTGGAATATTTAGTTTGGTCATATGATGATTATAATGAAAGTTACACCACTTTGTAACTTTACACTACATGTAGCTGACCTATTTTCCATCAATTGAAAACTCTTCACCATAGGCAAACGACTTGAAGCTATTAAAAACTTAGAGATTTTATTTTAGAGGGGAAAAATAGAACCTTTCCTAGCATAAACCTACCCATCCAAATGTTTTGAAATAGTTGTTTTGGTTGTACAATGAATAGAATGAAAGTTACACTCCTTTGCAACTTTACACTGCAACTGACTTGTTTTCCATCAATTGTAAACACTTTAGCACAAGAAAATGACTTGGAGCTATCAAAAATTGAGAGAGGTCATTGTAGAGTGTCCCTACATGATCCCATAGCATTATAACTTTTTTTCTAAGTGCCATGGTTTCTGAGTAATTTCTTGTCGAGGTTTGTTCCTCCTTTGCACTTTGGGCTCTTAAGAGTCTCCATCAGTACAATGTACCTCAGAATGTTTAGGCATGTTTGGGTGTGAAAAAAGACCTTTCCTAGCATAAACCCACCCATATGAGTATGTTTAAATATTTTGTTCGATTGTACGATGAACAAAACAAAAGTCACACCACTTTGAAACTTTACACTACATGTAACTGACCCGATTTCCATTAATTGAAAACTCTTCACCACGGGAAAATGACTTGGAGCTATAAGAAATTGAGAGAGATTATTGTATGGTAACCCTACATGATCTCATAGCCTTAGACGTAATGTTTCTAAGCACCACATTTTTTGAGTAATCACTCGTCAAAGTTTTTTGCCCCTTTGTAATTTGATCTCTTAAGAGACTTCGTTGGTACAATGTAGCTCAGACGATTTCAGCATGTTTGGGTGTGAAACAGGACTTTTCCAAGTATAAACCTACCTATTCAGACATGTTGGAATAGTCGGTTTGGCTGTATGATTAATAGAACAAAAGTAACACCTCTTTGCAACTTTACACTACATGCAACTGACCCGTTTTCCATAAACTAAAAACTCTTCACCATGGGAAAATGACTTGGATCTATCAAAAATAGAGAGAGATTATGTTAGAGGGTCCCTACATGATCTCATAGACTTAGAAAAAATGTTTCTAAGTTCCATAGTTTTTGAGTAATCACCCATCAAATTTTTATGCCCCTTTGCACTTTGGTCTCTTAAGAGACTTTGCTAGTATAGTGTAGCTCAAATTGTTTTGATAGGTTTGTGTGAAATAGGACCTTTCCTAGCATAAACCCACCCATCTAGACATTTCAAAATAGTTGGTTTGACTATATGATGAATAGAACAAAAGTTACAACACTTTGCAACTTTACACTACATGCAACTGACCTATTTTCCATCAACTGAAAACTAACCTCAAAGTGTTTTTAGAGTAGACTAACCTCCTTTTCATTGATGATAAAATATTCTTTTTATCTTTTAATTCCTTTTCTAAGTGGTTAATTTTAGTGTTCAATTGTTTTTCTTCAATTTCAACACTTCCAACTATTGCTTTTGTAGCTACAACTTGACCATCCACTCATTTTCATCATCTCTATAGCTCTTATCTATTAATAGCCCCTAGTATTCCTTTCCATGATCTTCTAACTTCTTTTTCATATCTTTTACTTTGAGCTTTAGATCAACTGCTCTATCATCATTTCTTCTTCCTTATCATCTATTTTCAGTTGTATTTTCTCCACGCAAGTCTTAATTTCAAGAATATTTGACTTCATTTGTTCAAATTCACCATGTAATTCACAATTATAAGACCTTCAAAAGATTCAAAGGCCGTATATAAAGAAAAAATCATAAAAATATTGGCAAAATATAATGGAAAGTAACAACTAAGTCTCACAAACAAAAACTCGAGGCATGCAAGTCTTATTAAAGATCATAAGGGCATTGGATTACTAGAGATTAAAAGACCATGAATCAACCTTCCCAATAAAAAACTTTATATATATTCATCCTATTTCTAAACATGAATTCAAACCCAATAATTAGAAGAAATGCAAATTTAAATAAATTTGAACCTAAGGGCTCTCTAAATAAAATTTAAGTTCTCCATGAAGTCTTAAGTTCAAGAATCTTGACTTCATTTGTTCAAATCCACCTATAACATCATCTCTCACTTTCTTTTTCTACACAAATTCTTACCAAATACAAAACCTCTTGAGTTTTTCTACTTCTCTATTACCATTTTCCCATTCCACATATTGCATAGGAACCTTCCTTGAAACTTCTCGAGAGCAGGAATAATCTCTTTATTCAAAACATTATCTATCTCATTCACTTTGGTCTGCTTCTTTTCAAGTGTTTTTAGAGAAGATTTATTTTTTATTTTGTACATTCTAGTACTTTCTACCTCAAGTTTTGTATTGTCATTTTCCCATTGCACATACTACACACATACCTTCCTCAACATCTCAAGAGCAAATTTCTTCTTTCATTTCATGCATTCTACTACTTGTACCTCCAATTATGCACTTTCATTTACCCATTTCCTAGTTATGAAGGGTGTTTAAGGATGTTTGGGTATAAGGTGTTGAGATATGAGAAGGGATATATTGTTGAGGGATATGTGAGATTTACTCTTAATGGACCTATTTTAAGGTAAATAAGCCTAATCCTCACAAGCAATATACAAGCAAGGTAAAGAAGCCCAGTACTAACAAGAAAGGTTGGATTAAATGTACTTGTATTAGGTTAGTGTTACAATGTAGATGATTCAAAGGCATAATAAAAGACTAAGTGTTGTGAAGCCAACATATATATTAAGCCTTGGTAGAGATCACACATACCTAGAGTTTGGCATATGTAACTTCATAAATCTTTTTTGGAATTAAATTCAACCCAATGATGCTTGTGGAATTCTTTATAGAACTTCCATGTAGCTTTAGCCATTGTAAAATTCATAAATGCATAGCCCAAATTTCATATATTTCTTCAAACCAAAATCAATTTAATCTAGTTATTGTTGAAAGCTTTTAAAACTCAATAATTTAACTATAATTATCAATGAAAAGTGATTATTTGATATTTTAACCTACTTGAAATCTATAGAAAAGTAAACAAAATCATTTTCCAAGAGAGACTCATCCCCCTCCATGATGTTCTAGTTGGACTGCATGCAATGACTATCCAACATTTTTAGAATCATATCCATACTACAAACAAATAAAAACATGATAATTATCATCATTAACTTTTAAAATGTAGTTTTCAAAATAGGTAAAGAGAAATAGCCAAAACATAATATTTCCACTTTTTAGCATTCTAGGTGATAAACAATGACATGATAAGACTAAGATAAGGGGAACTTGCTCATATGTATGGGGAATAACTCTATAAAATGTTTTGGGTTAAGATCGGCCTCACTAGAGCTAGGGGAAAAAAAAAATAGAGCTACCTCTATTATGGTTTTTTTCCATATTCTAACTATCATGGTGCACATGATAATTCTTGTTGCTGCAATTTTGTAGCTTTCCAAAGACCATGGATGACTCTTGTCAATGTTAAATTCTTCCCACTAGGAGGAGGATCAAACACTAATGGAAAATAGTTATCTGTATCACAATCAATTTTGGCGTACATTTATAAGAAATTACAACTCCCTTGGCTTACATGTATGAGAAATATGGAAGCATGGAAAAGGCATGTGCATTGTTTGAAAAAATGCATCAAAGATATATGTCAAGGATTGAAATGACTATCGGATATCCACAAAATGCCTGAAAGAAATGGGGTCTCCTAGTCAATGTGGTGTGTTGTTGAGGTAGTGAGAAGTTTGAAAAAAGTTTGCAAAGAAATGGGGTCTCCTACCTAGTGATGTACATCACTAGGTAGGAGACCCCATTTCTTTGAGGAATTTTTTCAAACAGATAACTACCTTGTCAATGCTACATCACTAGGAGACCCCATTTATTTAAGGAAGTTCTTCAAACAACTCACTGCCTTCTCAATGCAATAACATTCACAAGGTAGTGAGCTCACTACCTTGTCAATGTGGTAGCAATGACAAGGTAGTGATTTGTTTGAAAAAAATGCCTCAAAGAAGGAGACCCCATTTCTTTGAGGTATCACTAGGAGACCCCATTTCTTTGAGGCATTTTTTCAAACAACTCACTACCTTGTCATTATGGTAGCATTAACAAGGTAGTGAGATGGACATCACCATGAGACCATATTTCTTTGAGGCATTTTTTCAAACAACTCATTGCCTTATCTATGATGTTTGATAAAATTCTGTAGTAGACATGTATAGACATGATACACAAACTATTTGAAAAAATTCCTCAATGAGATATGTCCTCATGGACTACAATGATTTCAAGATATGCACAAAATGAATTTTTTGAAAAAGTCTTTAATTTTTTTAAGAAAATGCAATTTCTAGGCACGCAAAACCAAATTCCAAAGCATTTTCCAACATCCCCCATGCCTATACCAAAATGGAAGCTTTGGAAAGGGGTATGCACATCCATAAAAGAAAATTGAGAAATGATGTATTATATTACATAGATATAACTACTCTCGTAAATGTGTATAAAAATGTGAAAGCATACAAAAGGTAGGTCAATTGTTTAAAAAAATGCCTCAAAGAGATGTGGTTTAAAATGCAATTGGAAAGTGTAAAGAATTGTGTAGCTTAAAATGTGCCAAGAGGGGCTAAGGTTATAATGAGAAACAAACAATGATGAACATGTATTATGCATAATAAAAAAATCAACACATTGTATTAAGCATGTATGATAAGGGATGATAAAGAAACAAAATAGAATTAAGGAAAATGTAAAGAAAATGTGTAAAAACTTAACTTACCTAAAAAATGGAGATTTTAATGGAGGAACTACCCAACTATGTAGTATTTTTTTCTTCTTGAATAAAACTCCTCAACAATTCAAGTTTTTCGCAAGCTTGCTTCCTTTTCAACATTCAGTTGTATATCACTCAAATAGAATTACTAACAACAATACAAATAGCCAATGTATAATGTTAAATTCCTACAATTCAATCACAATTAACATTGTAACACTACAAAAATTGAGACTTGAATTGATATATCAAATTCAATGTGAAAACTTTGTTATTTCCTCTTTCCTAAGTTGGAAAATCATAGAAAGATAGTGAAAAGTTCATGCAAAGGTGGTAGAATATGGAAAATTTGCATGTACACTTCCCAACAACATCAAAAAATTTTATTTTTTTTGTTGAAACACACATATAACTAGAAAAATAATAGAACATGTGGGCTTGGATCATAGGTGTGCTAAATTTTTTACCATTTTTGGGTATGTGTAGGATCATCATGGAAAAAACAGGCCCTTAAGTGGCAAAAATTCAAAAAAAATAGAATTAGGCAACTTGACATAAAAATTTGAATAAGTTATCTATATTATTTCAAAAATATGTAAAAATAGAATCTGTAGGAAATTGAATGCAGTTTCTAAACTACTAGGTTTATTTTTTTTTTTAAAGTCTATTTGGTGAAAATGTGAAATTTCAATCTTGATGGTATGATTTAGGAAAAATAAAGAGGAAAATAGGTGTAATAGAGCCATAACAACAATGAAAATGATAATATTTTTTTATAAGATTTTATATATAAGTAGAAAAATCGTAATAGGATGTGATGCATATTTTTTTTAAATTTTTTGCAAGTAAATAATTAATTATAATTTTTATTACCATTTTTGAAAATATAAAAAAAACTCATATGTCGACCACCTTAACTTGGTTTCTAAAACTTCATGAAATTCAATTTTTATTTTTAATCCTATGGTATGTAATGAAGCATAGAATGTGATGTTTTGGATTCAAATGTGATACCGTTAAGCTATAGATGCTTTCAATCATCCTATCAATCCAAGACTTTAATGCGTAATTCAAATAGAAAATGAATAATAATTATTTATTAAATTAAAAGTAAAAGAATAATTTATATTGGTGGAGATTTGAATCTCCTTTAAAACCCTTTTCATTTCATCAATTTTGGGGTAAAAAAATGTAAATTCGACCACATACCCATCATATTGCCACTTTTTTCCCCATCATGATCTGCACATACCTTTTTAGAGCAAGTCAAAATTCTCGCGTTATATATCGTGAGCGCTTTTTGTCTTGCTATACAAAATGACTATATCTCAACTTCTTCAAAATGCGCTCACATTATGAAAATGTTGATTTTCTAAAGGTTTCCTCTCTCTCTCTCTCCACTGTCTCTCTCTCCCTCTCTCTGGGTCTCTCCCTCTATCCCCTCTCCTCTCTCAGGTCTCCTCACTCACTCACTCACTCACTCACTCACTCCTTTCAGTCTCTCTCCCGCTCTCTCTCTCTCTCCTCCTCTCTCCCTCCCTCTCTCTCTCTCTCTCTCTCTCTATCTCTCCCCTATCTCT
Organism: Sequoia sempervirens; assembly: GCA_007258455.2. Taxonomy (NCBI): domain Eukaryota; kingdom Viridiplantae; phylum Streptophyta; class Pinopsida; order Cupressales; family Cupressaceae; genus Sequoia; species Sequoia sempervirens. The sequence continues at coordinate 21,190 of VDFB02150920.1, forward strand.
CAAGTCTCTCCCTCTGAGCCCCCTCTCTCTCTCAATCCTCTCTCTCACACTCCCTCTCTTTTCTCTCTAGTCTCCTCCCACCCACATGCTCTCTCTCTCTCTCCCATGTATCTTGCTTTGGAACCCTACCTGAATAACTCTCTCTCTTAGGTCTCTCCTGCTCACCCCCTCTCCCTCTCTCAAGTATCTCTCTCTCAATCCTCTGTCTCTCTCCCACTCCCACTCTCTCTCTCTCACACACACACACATTCCTCCTCCATATCTCTCTCCCAATCCCTCTCTCTTACTCCCTCTCTCTTGCACCCCCTCTATCTCCCTATCTCTCAAGTCTTTGTCTCCATCCCCACCTCTCTCTCTCAGGTCTCTTGCCTTAGCACCCTACCTAGATAACCCTCTCTCTCTCCCTCTATCACTCTCTCTCTCTCTCTCTCTCTCTCTCTCTCTCTCTCCTTCTATCCTCCCACCCCACCTAGATAAGTCCCTCTCACTCCAACCCCTTCTCTCCCACTCCCTCTCTCTCAGGTCTCTTCCTCCATCCCTCCTTCATCTCCTAGGTCTCTCTCTCTCACTACCTCTACCTCTCTTTTGTCTCTCTCTCAGGGTCTCTCTCTCAGGTCTCCCTCCCTCTCTCCTCCCACCTACCTAAGCTCTCTCTCTCTCTCTTAAAATTCCCCTTCCCTCTAAATACATACATACATACATACATATTTTCATACATACAAGCATACATACATACATACATACATACATAAATACAAATATATACATACATTTAATAGACTATCATTTAATACAAATAAATCCATAACATGAGTACATTATAATGTGCTTGTGTTATGTCTTGCTTAGGCAACTCAAGCACAAACACAAAAAAATGTCAAAAATATGAAATAATGCAAGCACATTAGTACATGCTTGCATTATTTCTTGCTTTGGTAATCCACAAGCCTTAGGCTTGGTATTTTATTAGGATCACAAACCCAAAGGCTTGGAGTTCCCAACATCTAAAGACATGCTTTTGCATATTCTACAAGATTTCACATAATTGCATTTGTGCTAACTATCATGTTCGCACGTGTTTCAAGGTCAAACAAATCAAACACCTAGGTAATGTTAGGATCTCTCTTAGCTATTTAATGATGTAATTTTTTTTGCATTCTAACAATGTTAAGCCTTTCATCTTTAATTTATTTTGTTTGTGTGTTTGGTTTTTAGAAAAAACTAGTGTTTGGTATTTTTTTCTTGATAATTTAACCATTCATTGAAATTTCAAATAAATTACATTTTTAGAAACTAGACTCCATTCTACACATATGAAAAAAATATTTTCAATTAGTTTTGAAAATTTATAGGGGTAGCATGGCCAAAATTTTATTTTTCAGGATGTGTCCATTTTGAAAATTAGTAAAAAATCAAATGTTCATTAAAAAATTATCAAAAAAATTAGGCATAAACTACATGTTGTTAGCTAATTTCTCACAGAAGTGATTTTAAAAATAATGTTGACATTTCATGGCCCCCTTCGATGACCCATCACTGATATCTAATATGAGAAATCTTACATGGGCCATCTTGCATGAATTTTCCTTGAGTTTACTAAATTTTGCTAAGTTCCAGAATTTTGGGTTTTCGAGCTACCTCTTACCCACTTCCTTCATGCCTTCTCCATTGCTCCTTCCCTTTTTTCCTCTAATTATTTTGGGTGTCACCCTTTGTACTTACCCTTTACCCCTTACCATCCCTCTCCTCTTCTATTTTTTCCTTTCTCATTTCAACTTTTTGGCCTTTGATCTTCCCTCTTCCCTCTTCCCTTTCCTCTTCCATCCTTACGCTTTTCTTCTTCGACCTTCAACCTTCACTCTTACCTCTTACCTCTTACCTTCTTTAGGTAAGAGGTAAGACTTCCTCCCAACCTCTAACCTCTGACAGTCTAAGGTTTAAACTCTGAAAGTCTCATCTTTTTCAACCTTCTCCTTTCATTTTTCTTCTCACCGATGCCTTGACTCCAAAATTCGATTAAGCATCGAGGTTTCAAGTTTTGGCCTTTGGGCTTCCACTTTACCTCTTACCTTTATTCTGTAAGAGGTATCACATCTTCTTGTCTCCTCGATA
>VDFB02150921.1:0-21310 GCA_007258455.2 Sequoia sempervirens
AATTAATAATTGATGGTGGTAACAAAAATTCACCAATCAATCTACAACAAAAAATAATGTTTTAATGTAAAGAATATTAATGGTACATATTTGATCCTTTATTTATTAGTGATGAACTAACAACAATTAAAATAGATGAAAAAAGATGGCATATATGACATACCTTAACATCTGTGAGATTGCTATGTTTGATAAACCATTCATAACCTTCAAGTTCACTAGGAACAATATAGTAGAGAGAAGAGTTGTTTGGGAGCCTTCATAAAAGGGCTTGTATGCCTTCTCAAGTATAGGTAAATCATGAAAATTATCAAAGTCATATCGATCATCATGATTAGCTACGCCACTAAATGTGTCATGGATCAATGTATTTGTACCATCATCTTGACTATGTTTTCTAAGCGTCATCTTCTTCCATAGGATTGTGCTTCATCTTCAATATTCCACGGCTCCATGTTAGGTCGACGCAAGGCACATTTCTCGGCCCGTGATAATCCATATCCATCAGCCTAGGATGCCTTTACTGCTATAATAATGATAGACACAAATAAACCATGATCATGATCAAGTGATTATATATATATAGTGCGGTTAAAATAGTATAAACATTCACAGATTCAATCAATATAAACACATATAATGAACAACACCAATGGATGATAATCATGCCCCCTTCAACATGACCATGCACCTACAATGTTTCTCGGTTGTTGTGGTTAAAAGTCGTCTCATCTTTAATCTCTTGTAATTATTGCAAAGACAATAAAATTTCCCATCACCCTTTCTTTTCAATCTAGCCCACAATCTATCAAGTGTCTCTTCATTTTGTTCTACACTAATATTATCTGACATGATTTTTTTTTACCAAACTTGACTATTTAGATCTTCAAAATATCAAACTCACACTCCAATAATTTTTATTCATAGACAGGCAACAAAATCTAATAATTCTGATATTTTACACCAAAAAAAATTGGCATGCAACCACCCCTGCAAAAGAGAAGATAGTCTGAAGTTAATGACCCCAAAAAACACTTTAAAATGCTAATTCCAAAACTTATTAAATTCTGATTGCATTTTCCTTGTCTAACACTACCAAAATCATTTGAAAAACCCTTAAGGTCAGCAAGGGGGTAAGGAAACTCACTATTAAAATCTCCACTTTATTATGCAAGGTTTGAGCTTTATTATCTTGTCACTGCTCAACCTCTTTTGACTGTCACATCTCAAGTGTCTATCATTCTTCTTACCGTAGATTGCATTTACAAATGTCACTAAGCTACATAGTGTGCTTGTTATTGGCTACAATCTTTAGATTGCAAGATTTTTTTATTAGCTACAATGTCTCAATCTTTCTGGTATTGCAACCTCACTAATCCACTAAAGTTATTGTTTATGTTTCTACGGAGGCCTAGGGTTTGTACCCTAATCATGATCTTACCAATGCTTCTGTTGGTATTAAAAAACAACCTTAAATCTTGGGTCAGAAAATTAGTTGTCTTGACAAAGTTGTGGTATGATCTTGGATTGTATCCTAGAGTGTGTGGGAAGCTTGTGTTTGATCATTAAGGTATGTAAACCTGATCAGGAAATGTATCCTATATAGCATGGGTCTTGCTTTAATACTTTGCATAATGGTTATTAGCATATCACATTATTATAGTTTGTGGTAACCCAAGATTGCATTCAAGTATGTAACAAACTGGTTTGTAGTTTAAGCTATACACTTTTAAGTAACATTCATAAGGTTTAGAAAATCTTGATCACTCTCTAGAATAGCCCATTAAACATGGGTTGTGCTTGAATGCACTACATAATTGATATAACACAACCACTCTGCATATCAACCAAAGTTATAGGCTCTTTATTGCAGCAAGAGGTAATCACTCTTGAATCATGCTATAATTACATCGTAACCTGTTAAACTTGAGACAACCTGAATGCACCCAATGATGATTGACACCTACATTATACAACCTGAATTAACTACATTATATGAGTGCATCATATTTCTATCACAACATAGCCACATTAAACTTGGGTCACACATGAATGCATCTTGTATTTGTTATAGCACAATTGTGCCACATGACCAATAGAGTTATGGATCACATAATTCCAGTCACAAGAATTTGTTCCTTGGTTGTGATCTTATGGTGATTCCACCACAACAAAATCTAGACATGAAATTCTCAAAACCCTAAACCTCTAAAAAATGAAATCTGATGAGATGTTGCTTTAAAATATGATTTTCAAACCTAGAACTACAAATATGACTTCACAATTGAATTTTGCAAAAAGACAATGACTACCCTTAACCTAATGATATCCTCTTGAATTTTTCTTGATTTTTCCCAAAGAAGAATTGTCCTTAGTTCTCCACAAACTGTCTCAAGTAGAGAGCAAAACACTATGTGAATAAATCCATCAGAACTCACTTTTCTTTATGTCGGCCACAATTTTATTTTTTTCTATTTTTCATGTTTGTCAAAATTTGACTAAACTGATAGTTGACATTTTGACGAAACCTAGGTTTGTCAAAATTTAGATGAACGTCGGGGATAAACTTTCAAAAATTGAAAATTACATCAAATTTTACAAGCACTGGATGATACATTAAATTATACATATTTCATCAGATTTTGTAGTCAAATGAGTTAGTGCATCAAAATCATGAGAAAATCCAAAAACATCCAAAACATATCAAAATCCAAAAGCAGGTTAAAAAGTCAAAAAATGTCAAAAACATGGTATCCGAACTACTTCATCTCTGAGCTTAAATGTAGGCAAGGCTAATCTTTGATCAGCCCCCGAACACAAAAACACAAAAACATTAAAAAAACACAAAATCCAAAAGCATTCATAAAATCTCATAAAACACCAAAAACAATGAAAATTTGGAAAATCAAAGCATTTGTAAAACATCTCAAAAATACCAAAAATAGCCTCAAAACATTTCAAAAACACCAAAAACATCCAAATCTTTGAAAAAAATCCATCTGTCTTATCTCGCTTTCACCCGCAATAAACATCCACTCATAATAAATCATCGTCATCCTCAACCTTTGGTGAAACAATCAGAAACAAGTCTAGTAGGTTACAAGTGAAAACTCAAACGTCAAGGTCTCAAGTCTAGGTCAGTAGGTAAACAAGTTGGTCAACTCTTGATAATAATATCCCATCATCTAGTTAGCCCTAAAATCATCTGATAACATCATGTCCTAGGATGCATCCTTCCTACAATGGACATCAACATCAGGCATCATCGTAGTTTAGTCTTAGCTAGGGGTATGAAGAACATTGGCTTGTTTGTTTACTTGAACTTTGTCTTGTTGACTTATCTTATTGTGCTCATTGGACAATTACCTCTCAATGATGTCTAAACAAAAGATTTAGCTATAAAGGAATGGGGCAATGATCATTATCTTTTTATCTGTTGTGCTTATTGGATATTCTTGTAATATAACCTTGGTCATGCTAGTTTTTTTTGGTTTGTAAGGAGGGTTTTTTAAATGTCTTGTTGACTATTACATAGGAAGGATTTTATTTTCTGTGTTTTGGTCCAAGATGTTTGAAATGTCTAAAGTACATCCTAATAAGGTTTTGTATGTCAGGGGTGAACAAGGGTACTTCTATCTGATCGTAGAGTCAAAGTCCATCACACTAGTTACAACGCCATCCTAGTTCTTTATACCTTGATGCATCATATATATGTGTGTTATCAAACATAAGGAAAGCAAGCTCTTTATGTCCCAAATCCCTGATAAGCGAAACATCATTATCATTCATCATCATATCTAATAAAGTCTTGATGACTCATAGACTTGTTGGACTTATGCATCTTCTTGGAATCAAGGGTTGATCCCTCTCATTCTTCTATCTTCTTTCATGCTAATCCATCTTGCATCCACAAACCATCATCATCTTGCATATCATTCATATCATTTCACATGTATTGCATTTCCATCATTGCACCATAATATAGATTGGTTATTCTAAGCATTTAATAAATCATCTCATTTGCATCATCATCATAACCATCCATGCATCCATCTTGAACCTCTTTGTCATGAGATCGACCCTCAAATATAACTTTTCACTTGATCTCTCAAGGGGGCAGTGTACTAGTATACTTCTTTCTGCTGGGGCATCCGAAAAAATTAAAAAAAAAATTGAATTTTGATATCGGTAAGGTTATTCTTTGAACCAACCCAACATGTATATTGCTTCAAAGAGGGGCAAAATGTAGACACATAAATTATCTTGATTGATATCATGCACTCAATTTTGATTCATTAATACCAATTCTTCCTTAATCACTTCTCTACTAACCAATTAATTTAATAATCTTTATTTAATTAATTCATCCAGATTCCTCTTTTAATTAAATAAATCAACTTTATTTGATTAAATCTAATGATCTTCTTTTAATTAAATAAATCATTTTATTTAATTAAATCCTAATGTTCCTCTTTTGATTAAATAAATCATTTTATTTAATTAAATCCCAAAGTCATCTCTTTTAATTAAATAAATCAACTTTTTTTAATTAGATCCTAATGTTCTTCATTTAATTGAATAAATTAAATTTATTTAGTTAAATTATTAACCTCCCAAATATCCTCTCATTTGATTTAAATAAATCTAAATATCTAAACCAAATGTCATATCAACTAATTCCATCTAAGTTAATTGAATCCTAATTAACTCCTAACACTAATCCTCCTTTCCTCTAGCTTTTGTAACTTGCACATGTAAATCAATTTATTTGATTTATTAATTCCTCTATTTTCATTCAAATGTGACATATCCTTCGAATATTACACCAATTTGAAATCTCCCTCCCAAAGGAATTTTGTCCTCCAACATGACATTAAAGGCTCTTACATGTCCTCTCCTTGAGCCAACTTGGCATTAACTCCCCTTACAACTCTTTTTACACAAGCCATCTTTTGAATTTCAAATTCCACCTACATGCATTTAACATGCACATTGTTGAAAATGTGCTCTACTCTCCTTCATTAGCATGTTGACAAGTGGCACAATGCCATTGGTTCAAGTTTAATCCCACATTCTTCCTATTTATCATTTCTCCATCCTTCTTTCCTATAAATAGAGGACTTCTCTATTGATTTGGGATCCAGAACTTCATGCAAAGTTATTATCTACAGATTTCATGCAATTTCATCCATTTTCATCCAAGTTATCATAGCATTTCTCATCCATAGCTAGGTTATTGGCAATTTTTCATCAAGAATCTCACATCATCATCAAGCTTGTCAAGGAATTGGGAAAGGGTTTCTTTCCACATCATAGAAGCACCAATTCCCCCATGGGATGTTGGTTTGAGCATTTGAATAAGATTCATTAGCTTTCATTTGATTAACTTTGCTTTGTTTGTTGTTCATTGTGTTTGAATGAATTTCATGGGGAATGCTAGTTTAGATTTGTTTATTGACTAAAGTTTGATTTTTTGTTCATGTTTGAGCAGGTCTAGACCAGGCATTCACACCACCAAAACAAAACACAGTAATAGCAGACAAACAACTGACAAAAAAACAACCCAGTAGACAAGACACATCAACAACAAACTAGATAGCATTCTCCCAATTCTAAGAGAGGAGGAAAACAACATCCTTCACAACCCAGTTGGGGCTTTCCTCCATAGTCTTCTTATCCATTTCATCCTTAGGTATAGTAGAAAGGGTGCTAGTCACATGGTGGACCATCTTGATAGTGAACCGAGCCAAACTAGTGAACTTCTTCTCAAGCTTCTCCACCCACTCTAGTAGCATGCGATGATCCTCCCCTTTGTTCGCAGTCTTCACTATTTCTTCCTACTCCATTGCCTAAGGTTCAGAGGAATGGGAAGTTGAATTCTCCTTTAACATTTTGTTGAGGTTGGAAAAATGCCTAGGCCATTCAAAAAATTCCTCCTCTTCCTTTGTGTCTTCCTCATTCTGATTGCCCTTACTAGTAGACCACTCCTCATCAGTAGAAATTTCATTAATCTACACCTTCTTTCTATTTTTCAACAGCCTACCAGATCTCCTAATGCTAGTATTTTCAACCCCTATCTCCACCATAGCAGCAACCATAGTATCCCCCTTGGATTCTCTTTCAACTACATTCTTTTGGTTGTAGTCAGTGGTTGGCAGCTCCACCAAACCTTTCGCTTCTTTCACTTTTTAGTTGGTTGCAAGTTTGTTGTCAGACTTTTTGGGGGCAGATTTGAGCTCGTAGGGCCCATCCACAACATTCGAATGAGCAAGCCCCACACACCCCTTTTTATTTTTGGTGGGCAGTTTAGGCTTGGGGGCTTCAATTTTCCCTAGAGGGGTTTTCCTTTTGGGTCCCTTAGACTCAGCCAAAGACATATTGGTTTGAGCAAGGGGTTCAACTTCCTCAATATGGATAGCGTAGATGGGTTTGGTCAGGTAGAGTGCAAGGTGAAAATTATAGAGCCTCAAGATGAGGCCTTGGTGGAGTGGTAGGGGAGGAGAATCCTAAGGTTTTTGGGTAGCAGAGTCTAAGAATTTCTCAACGGACCTTTCCAAATCAGTGAGTAAGAAAAATGGGAAGCTCAACAACATTTTATGGTGGAGGTGTTTAAAAGAGGAAAATGATAATAATAGAAAGTTGTATATCTACCCTCTAAAGTGACATACTTCATGAGAGCAAGACAAACCTAGTCCCATGACCTCGAGAGAGCTTCTCTTTCAAAGCCAAACTAGGAGTGGATAGGTTTTTCTTTTCCTTTAAAGAAGGCATTAAGGCTTTCATTGTCGTGAGCCTTAGTGTGCTTAGGATACTTCTTCCTGGTACAAGAGAGCCTCATCACCTGAGCAATCACCTCCTCATTGACCTTGAAGGATTCCACCCATTGTAACCCTCCTATCTTTCTAGGAGCTCATGAATTGTGTCGACATTCTCAGATCATGACCAACCAAGAATTTCATTAAAGGTGTCGACCCTTCTTCAACATAAATGTGTCAAACTAGTAGGTCCTTGCGAAATTCTCCATAATTGTTCGGCTTTGTCCTCACCTTGTCACCACCCATTTCACCACTCTTCACCCTGCAAAACCATGAAACATGTGAAAGTAAAATAATAGAATTTTTGTTAATGTGAGAGGTCTCCCAAATACTTCTTTTAAGCCAACCAAGAAGGCTTTGGGAAATCAAGATGGTATGCAAGACACACACTTCATGAGCTAAATCCAAAAAGGAAATCTTTGCGAGCCCATTAATGAAAATCTTTAAACACTTGCGACTAGGTTTACGAAAAATGATGATATTGGGAGGTTTTCCTTCCACATTTCCATAACACAAGTACCAATGATGGTTGGCCGTGGGGAAAGATTTAGACATCCCTAAATATCTTCCTTTTATCATTAGGAGCTTTTTAGCAGAGTTGATAAGACAAGGCAATAGATTCATGTCATAATTATTAGTCACATCAAATTTGAATTTGAAAATCTATAAGGATATGTGAAGGCTAAGACAAGACCGCAAATAAAGATTGTGTAAGGCCTAACCCAACTTGGCCATTAACCTGTTTTACTCTCCATTACTCCTCATAATTAGCTCCATAATTTCTATCTCTACCCCATTAATCAAATTATGCCACAAATTAAACACCTCAACATTCATCTTCATTCACATCACCCAAAAAGAAAATATGTGGACTACCCAGAAATCCATGACGAACACAACATTAGATGTCATCATGATAAGCATATGTGTCCTGCTCCTTGAGGATGATACCTTGTATTCCCAGTGGTAGGTTCCCCATATTCCTCCAACACTTAGAATCCCTCCAATGGGAGCTAAGATTAGGTAGGGCATCAATTACTTGATTACCCTCCCTATAAATGTGAGTAACAATCTTCATATCCAACATTGACACTAAATGATTTATGTCTAATAATATATCCTTGGTACTCCATCCTAATAATATGCCCAAATTAACAGAGTCAATCACTATTGACTCCCAGGTCATCTCTAACCCACTGTTGGGGAGACTGCCTCCTTCGGGGACTCAGTTTTGGTCCCTACTACCCCTATTCCTGGTTGTGGGGTTCTGAGGACTAGTGATCCTTCCCCTAGCCAGGTGTTGTGGGAAGATGGTGAAAATGGTGACTCTTTGAAGGAAGAAGGGAGTAAGTTGACAATTGGGTCATTATTGATTGGTGGTGAACAAGGAAAAATCATGGAAGAGGAGGATTCAAAAGTTAAATATGAGACAATTAAAATGGATTATGTGGGTTTGACACGTGAAAAAATAATGGAGGAGGAATTTTGGTCAACCCCGAAGAAGGGGAAACAAAGGAAAGCGGATGTGGGTGGTGACTCTAAACATGGAAGGCCCAACCAACGATAGACTAGGAAAAGAGAGACAACAAAAGAGATAGCCATTGGTAAACAAAGGACATTGGAAGTGTCCTCAAATAAGGGTAAAAAATGAAGGTCATGTCCTGGAATGTGCTAGGGATAAATAGCTCCCACAAACAGCTAGTGCTGAAAAACTATGTTTTAGGACATAAGATTGATGTCTTACTTTTACACGAAACCAAAATGAAGAAAACTATCTTTGATAATATTGCTAATTATATATGGTTGGGTGCCCTTTTCTCTTGCAGTGATGCTAAGGGTGCATTTGGTGGGCTTGTTGTGTTTTGGAATCCTAATAGGATTACTGGGCCTAAAATTTTCCAATGTCAAAGTAGTGTGGGAGTATATTTTTCTCACCCGAGTGGCTCTTGGTCCCTAACTAGAGGAATGCTAGGAATTCCCTTTGGAAGGATCTTATGGATTGGAAAAATAATAGTAAGGGGACACTTTGGTTGGTGGCTGGGGATTTCAACTCTCCTTTGTATCCTTCAAAGAAATGTGGAGGTTTGGTGGACTACTCTGACAGCATGGTTGATCTGGTGAATTTTCTAAGTGTTACCGATTTGGTTGGCATTGACTTATTGGGTCAATCCTTTACTTGGACCAATAGACACCTTGGGGATGGTTTGGTTTAGGTTTGATTGGATAGATTTCTCTGTTTCCATAATGGCCCTGCTTACTGCTAATTTGCTTACTCTGCCCCATACTGTCTCTGACCATAACCCTCTATTGTTGGTCATGAATGATCCATCTGTTGTTGGACCTTTTCCTTTCCAGTTTGAGATAATTTGGAACTCCCATCCTGATTTTAGGAATAAAATTGTTTAATGATGGAACATCCCTATACGTGGCTCCCCCATGTTCAAGATCTTTAAAAAACTTAAACATGTCAAAAATATGGTGAAAGGTTGGAATAAGAGAGTTTTTGGGGATGTCTTCCAAATAAAAAGTGCCTTAGGGGATAAGTTGAAGGTAATCCAAAAAAGAATGGAAGAAGGGGATGTTAGCTTGCTGACCTGCAACTACGAAAGAGAGATTCGTAGGGAATGGGAACAAATATTAAAAAAGGAGATATTCTGGAAACAAAAATCTAAAGTTCAATGGCTGCGGGAGGGGGATAGAAATACCTCTTTTTTTCATGTTTTTGTGCTAAAACACAAGAAAAGGAACCAGATAAGTAAGCTTCAAAATGAGTAGGAGGTCTTGGTCAATATGTCTACCCAGATTGGGCTCTTGGAATCAGACTATTTTGAAATGGCTTATTTAGCTCCTACTAAGGCTCCCAATCCAACTTTTGATAACCTACTATTGGACCCTCTCCTAGCCTCCATAACCAAGGATGATAATTATCACATTATTTTTGCTGTCACTCCTAAGAAAGTCTGCAAGGATACTTTTAGTATGGGTGCCTATAAGGCACCTAGCCTGAATGGTTTCCCCCTGCTTTCTTTCAAATATTTTGGGAGATTATGGGTGAGGACCTTGTCTTGGCTGTTAGGGATATCTTCAAATCTGGTAAGATTCTCAAACAACTAAACCACACTTTTATTGCCCTAGTTCCCAAGTTTTTTGAACCCTAGTTAATGACTGATTTTAGGCCCATTAGCCTTTGTAATACCATTTACAATATCTTCTCTAAAGTCTTGGTGAACCGCCTTAAACCCCTCTTGGATTAAATAATTAACCCTACCCAAAAAGGTTTTGTTATTGGTCATCATATTCTGGATGCTACCATAACTAAACATGAAATTCTCCATTCCATGGATAGATACAAAAATGCTAGTATGGCCCTCAAATTGGATATTTCAAAAGCATATGATAAGGTGATATGGGACTTTATCCCCAAATTCCTAGCTAAATTTGGTTTTGATTGTGGGGTGGTCAACCTCTTAATGGAATGCATTACCATAGCAAGGTACTAGGTATTGGTTAATGGGACCCCCTTTGGTTTCTTCAAAGCTAGGAGAGGTATCAGACAAGGTGACCCCTTCTCACCCTATTTATTTATCATGGTTGCGGATGTATTGAGCAGGAACATATCTAAACTATTGTTAGGGGGTCTATAAAGGGGGTCAAACCTATCTCTTCCTTGGAACCTACTATTATCCAACAATTCATTGATGATATGATTCTCTTTGGGAAAGCCTCTGTGGTTGAAGCTAGGAAATAGAAAAGTTATCTTAATAATTATGTTGCTTGCTCTAGTCAATGTATATATTATAATAAAAGTATTATTTACTTCTTCAACAACACTCCTGCTCTACAAGATCAGGTCTCTATTGTCCTTGGATGTTTGAGTGGCTCTCTCCCGTCGGTGTATCTAGGGCTACGCCTTACTATTAAGGAAGTCACTCCTACATTTTGGAACATAGTTCTTGAAAGGATTTAAAGGAAATTGGCTAGGTGGAAAGGGTCCATCCTTAGTCATGCTAGAAAACTACAAATCCTGTGTGTAGCCCTTCAAGGGATCCATGTTTACTTCCTCTCTATCTTGAAGATCCCTAGATATATTGTTGAGAAGTTTGAAAAAATTCAAAGGAACTTTTTATGGTCTAGGACTGAGGAAAAGAAAAGTTTGCTCTGGTTAGCAAGGACAAAGTCTATAAGCCTAAATCTTGTGGTGGGCTTGGAATTAGGAATTTCCTATGCACCAACAAGGACTTACTTGCTAAGGTTGATTGGGACCATTTGAGGAATAAAAAGGACTGGTGCAAGATTATGAATGTTAAGTATCTCCACAATAGACCTATGATTAAGTGCCTCTCTGATGATCACCCCTTGGGATCTTTAGCATGGAAGAAAATTTGTAAAATGAAAGGGCTACTCATGACTGAGATGAAATAGAAGCTTGGGGATGGTAATAACATCATATTCTGGGAAGACCCTTTGTTTTTAGATGCCCCCTTTTCACATTCTGAATTTAGGAATCTTATGAGACCGACACAACTCTTCTTCGGTATGTACATTAGTGACTACCTCCTTGGTCAACTGGGGGCTAGGAGGTGGAAGGATCTGCTTCTTTGTTTTCCTTTGTCCCCTAAGTTGTTAACTCTGGCTAAGTCTCTATAGGACTTAATCTCCCTTACCAAATTACCTTTATCCAACATGGAGGATGAATTCTGCTAGACTAGTGATAGGCATGGAAATCTTTCAGTCATAACGACTTACCATCTGCTATCGGTTCAGGGTATTGAGCATGGACCCTATAAATAGGTTTGGAATAGGCACATGATCTCAAAAATAAACTTCTTCTAGTGGAAAACCTTCCATAATAGGATCCTCACTTAGGATAACCTAAGGAAAAGGGGATTTCAGATCCCTGGTAGGTGTTTGATGTGCAAATGCAATGAAGAATTTGTGCATCACTTACTTTTGTACTGCCTATTTGTTGTTGGTGTCTGGGAGTTGGCTTTGGAGAGATTGGGTACTCATGGACTATGTGTAAGGACATCAAATCCTTTATCTTGAGCTGGTCTAGCCCTTTCCATCACCCCTTACCTAGAGAGATTTGGAACCAAGTCCCACCCATTATCTGTTGGTGCTTATGGAAAGAGAGGAAGAACTAGATATTTAGGAATATTGAGATGAGTCCCAAGGAGGTTTTTGGTATAGGAATAAGGTTAATTTTTGAAAAATATTTTGATTTTCAATTTGAAAACCTTGAATAAATCTCCTACAGATTGGGAGATTAAAATGGTTAAAGCTTGGAATTGGAATCTTGAGGTCAACCCCTTTGACAGCTCTTGGTCTTAGGTTAGACAAGAAACTATTTGGAAACCCCCAGATCGTGGATTGCATAAACTCAATTTTGATCGTGCTGCCAAAGGAAACCCGGGTAAGGCAAGCATAGGAGGTATTATCAAGGACTGCAGGGGCAACTTTGTGGCTGGTTACTCAGGGGGTATATGGATTCAAACCTCCATGACTATTGAAGCAAGGGTGTTGTTGAAGGGAATCCAATTAGATATCACTATGGGGATAAAGAAACTACACATAGAAGGGGATTCTATGTACAGTGTTGTGTGAATACGACATGTTATTATCGTATCTTAGTTGTTGTGGTTGTTGTTTCAAAAAAAAATGTTTGGTAAGCTAATGCCCTAGGCATGTGGCTTGGGGCATTACAATTTTTCTCTTGTGGTTGTAATGATTCAAAACTTATATATATTATATCATTCTTTGATTCAAAAATTGATACAATAACTTGAGTTAGTAGAATGCATCTTGTAAGAAAATTATATACATAAAACTTCTTGAAAACCTTGCTTAGAGGTATATGATCTAGATTGATAATAGAGGCAACAAATTAATGGTTGTAGTAAAGATGAGTCTACTTGGGATTATAATAATAATGATAAACTAGAATGTGATTATTATTATTCAAATTAAATACTATTCCATAAATTTACCCTAATTAATGAACTAGATGAATGAATTGGTTGTTGTCATCTTTCTATAGTTATTTATTTTCTATCACAAGTGCTTTGATATCATAAGTTCTTAGCTACATAGTGAATGCATGCTTCTTGGTAGATGGATTTGATATAACACCCTACTTGTGTGAGGCTTTTCTTTTGAGTGACTACATCTTGTGAACTTATATAGTTATTCCTATGTGTATATATTTTTCTCGTTATAGTTGTAAGTGTTGAATCTTATAAAAACATGTTTTGTTTGTGTTATTAATTTTTTAGTGTATATGTCCAACAGTATGTTTGGACATGGAATATAACTCTCTTTAATTTAATCTAAAACATATTCTAAAATATTCACTGTACATTTACTTGTAAAGGAATAAATAAAAAAATAGAACTAAAACCAATT
This sequence comes from Sequoia sempervirens, assembly GCA_007258455.2. Taxonomy (NCBI): domain Eukaryota; kingdom Viridiplantae; phylum Streptophyta; class Pinopsida; order Cupressales; family Cupressaceae; genus Sequoia; species Sequoia sempervirens. Next base: position 13,218 of record VDFB02150921.1, read on the forward strand.
GGAATGAACAAGATTAATAGTATTGTCCCAAGCCTCCTAATCCAACACTTTGAATTATTGAGAATTATTAGATTATGATAATATATAAAACAATATTCTCTATATTGATTTACATACTTTGAAGTATTTTACACCATAGTTTCATAATTGTAATTCACAACTTATTTAGACCATAATAAATATAACTATATAGAAATATAAATGTATGAAAGAAATCGTAGGTTAGAATTTGAAAATTTGTTAAAGGCATAAGATTGTTTATGAAACAATAGTCTTATTTTATTTAAATTCAATTAAATTCATCCAATTGAGTTTCTTATAGAATTGATTTATTTCAATGGATTGAAATTGATTTTCTTATTTACAAGTTGAATATGAGAGGAATCATTAAATTGTTTATCCATTAGTCTTAGTGATATCATTTAATCATAAATAATATTTTATTTAAGCTTTAATCTTGTTTCAATTTGAGATTTGAAATACGTTGTAACATTGAAACTTTTGTTAAGCATTTTCTTGATTATTCATTACTATGTCATTCTCAAATTTTAACATATTTAACAAGTTATGCAAACCAAAACTATTCATAGTGTTCAATAATATTGATGCCTCTAATTTATACTTATGAGTTAATCTACTACAATTGAAATATTACATCTATTTCCTAGCATAGATATAATAATGACACTCGTGGTTGCATCCCTTTAAATCATTGGGGAGTAATAAGGACATATTATTATTTTATTTTAATTTGAGTGAACAAAAAATAATCCTTATGAATAACCTTTTTTGTAAGCTAAAATTTATAATAAAATTGTAATGTACAAATCAAGTAGGTTGTTGTTGCTTTATCCTCGAGCGAGTTGTAGGTGATGGGAAATTGTCTAGGGAGGGAGACTCTAGAAACGGTTGCACACCCACTTATAATTGACCAACTGTAAAATACGAAAAAATGTTAGAATTAAAACCTCATGAGTACTAAAGGTTAAGATTGGTGTAATTAAGAGTAGTATCATGTTTTTGGTCATTATTGTGAAAAATAGTTAATTATAATATTTTGATACTTCAAAAGGATGGATAACCTCACTCAATAATTCCTTACTAACCATATTCCTCCAGGAAAATGATAGAATCAACTTATTCTAAATTTTTGTCTATAGTAAATATTATTAACTCATTATAGTGGGGTTAAAATCTACTATGATAAATATTTGATTGAATAAAAGGGGATATAGTTTGGGTTCACTTCTAAGGGAAATAATTTTTGTCATAGATTGGAAAATTTTTCTCTTAGGGCTCTTAAAAGGCCTTAATAGAACCTTGTATCTTGGAGGGATCAACACATCTAAGGTGTAACATGCCCATTGTTCTACACAATAATTTTCTTGTGTTTTACCCACAAGTGAAAAGTTTATGCATCTAACCTTTAAGAGCAATAAAAAATTTCTTTTCCTTTGAATAATATGTTGGTTTCTACTGTAACCAGGTTTGTCTTCTAATCTACCTATGGAACTGCCAATTCCAATCAAGGGTAGCTCGAAGGACCTAGACCAATTGACGAGGACTTTAAGAAGCCTCCTACACTTCGAGCTCTACAAGACCCAGGAGGGGAATCCCTTAATGTGTTTACAACCTCTGCACCATTATCATAAACAACATTAACAATAGCAGATAATATCACTTAATAGCTCAACATGATAGGATAATATCAAATAGAATCGATTATTCATCGATAATATTAACTACCTGGAGCATGAGATAACTAAACACAAGATAGTCATTGATTTGCAATTTGTTGCAAGCTTTAGGCGAAGACAAGCAAATACTGAACCATATGGGTAATTACAACTTAGACCAATGCCATATATCCATTGGGCAGGAGTCAAATTCATAAGCATTTAAGGGTATATGACAGATTTAATACATAACATATGAAATCATTGACAACATTGCATTGCAATCTCATCAATATGTATCCTAACTCAATACTACTTATCAAATCCTTATACAGTACACATCTGCCTATAATCCCATTCAAGAATTTTAATTCATTCCTTGAATTAAAGCTAAAATAGAATCATATACACCACAACAATGAGATGGATAAAACAACCCTTAGTTATTTTATTCAAGGTTCATATATGCATGTACAATGGAGAGACATGAGCTTGAATTTTTCATTTCAACTCAAATTCTAGTACTATTATACAACATTAAATCCCCATGAACTCAAAACCTGAATTGTATTTCTCTCTAAAACCATCATAATTTACAAGTTGCTTTGCAAATTCACCTAGACTCGACAAAAATTATCTAACTTGCTACCTTGTACCTCTGGCCTTGAAATCCTTCTCATAGAAAATGAAGGAGCAAACAAGCATCAGGCCAGAAAGTACACATGTCACCAGCCAATTGGCACACTTGGAAAAGTTGATGCAACAATAAAGACCACCAGAAACCCACGTCGAGACTGCCATTAAAGCAAGACTAGAAACCGCTGCAACCGAAATGTCTGATTCATTGATTAAATTGTGCCAGTAGGTATCCTTCCTGCCATTAAAGCTCACCCGCGTGCTGTATGAACGACTCCAACCATATTTGATGAAGACTTAAATTCTAGTTGTCAATCCTTCAGTTTGATCAAATGATCGAACAACTGTCTTCAAAATAAGCTAACTCAATCGCCAACATGGAAAATAACGGGCCCACCATACCATATGTTGTGAAGGAAGTCCACGTGGCAGTTGCCTACTGTCACAATCAGTCAAAAACCTACAACTTCGGATCACGTGATGGCGAGCAACCGTAGATCTTGAGCATCAATGATCTCATTCCTTCAACACAATCGTCGGCCTTATCATTAACCATCGAGCAGATTTTTCGTTGAGATCATAACATCTCTATCGATTTGCAGTGCATGCAGCTCACAAGCACTTTAGTAACCCGCCTTTTTACTCCTTTGGCTTCATCAGATGAGACACGTGGCACCTGCTTGTGATATCGTGATTAGTAAAGATCCTATAGTTTTGGATCACGTGATGGCAGGCGACCGTTGATCAAATGGTAGTTGATCAACGGTCACGTGAATTTCATCCCCGTTGGCCTCTCTAGATAGGACACGTGGCGCTCACCCGCAATATCGCGATCAACTGAAGCACTGTGGTGGGGTCATCGTAGGATGGTGGGGAATGACTGAGATCAAGCAACAACACATCAATGGTCGTGCAAACTCCATCCCCCAGGAAGGACACGTGGCACCCGCCCATGATATCGTGATCGATAGAGATCCTACAATTCCCGATCACGTGATGGCGGGCAACCGTTGATATCTGAAGGAAATTGTTCAACAGTAGCACAAACTTCATCCCCCTGCAAAATAAAAGATTTATTAAGAGGACAAGGGGACATTACTAGGCCAATGGTAAACAACGACATAAGTTATTTTTAAACGATGGAACACGGATCTAGCCAAAACTTAGGAAAATGAAAAAATCCCGCGGAGGAAATAAAATTAAAACAAAGGGACTCATCCTAGACGAACCGATATGACATAAGATGTTCTAAGATCCTCCAAAATTTAACAAAAAAATAGATCCCAACCAAGGCGTAAAATTAACATAGGGTTTTACATGAATATAAGGCTAAAACCCCCAACCCAAGGAAAATTTTGACACCATGAAAGACCAGTAACACTAGGTAGGGCAGGAAAAGAACATAAGGAGAAAAAATTAATAAAGTTCCATCAGTGGCTCCAGTTGGGGACGTTCATTCCACTGGAATGAAGCGAGAATTTAGAATCTTAGGTGGAGCAGACTAAGAGGCAGAGACGACCAAAAAGGGATTGTTCGGACAAAACAACCCAAACTATGTACAAAATATACAAACCTAAACTACTATTCATGGAAAAGAATAATTCAAGTGAAGTATAACTTCAAGAACTGTCCATGAACTGGCAGCTCAAGAATATCCCCTGTCATATCTTGGAGGAAGTATGAATATTCACCCCACTTACCATTAATAAAAAATGGACCCAACCAAATTGCATCAAATTTCGCATGTTTCCCTTTATCTTCTAGTCTAGCATTCCACATTAAAACCAAATCTACATCTTTGAAACTCCTTGCAGTTGCCCTTTTTTCATACAAATTTTAATTTGTCGCATTATGTCACCTACATCATGCATAATCATATTCCATTCATCAAATAAATCAAAGACTTTAATATTTAAATCAAACCCAAATTATATTCCACCATTTTCTCGATTTAAATAAATCAATTATTTAAGTTATAAAATTCAAAGCATCCTAATCATCATCTTGTAGCTAATTAATCCCGGCTAAATTCCTAATCTAATGCATGTCACATCCCATCCCACTTGCATTCTCTAGATTTGGCCACTTGCACATGAAATTTCAATTAATTGATTTATCAAAAGTACTTATTTTCAACTTGGCATAAAGGGAGAATATTCTCCAAGTTTGAATCTCCCCACAAGTGGAAATGTACAATCTAACAGAAAGTATTTTATGAGGGCTTCTTACATGTCTCTTACATGTCCCTTCCAAAGTCAAACTCAACATTTATTGGAAAATTTGAATTCAAATTCCTCCCCATGGGCACTCTTCCCAAACCTTGCACAACCATTGGCCTATCACCACTTGACAAGTGGCCTTATTTTATTGGCTTGATCTTAGTCCCACATTGGTCTCTCTTCAACATTTAGCATCAAGAAAATCTATAAAATAAAGGCTTCATCTCTTATCAAATCCTTCACAATCTCTCCCACAATCTTCGTAAGGCCACTCTCTCTATTTGAGATTTGATCTCGTCTATTTAGCATCTCCATATCCATGCAATTTCATCATTAGCTTATCAATCTCTATGGTTGGGGTGGTCACTAGTAACATGTGATGACCAATCCACCTTATAAGATGCTAGTTTTGATCATTAGAATGATGCTCTTCTATGTTTTGCTTGTTTTGGCATCATTCTTGGTGATTAAATGAATCTTTATAGGGATCTTTGCATGTTTTGGCTCTTTACTAACAATACTCATGCTTGTTTGTTTTTGAGCAAAATGCAGATTTAGGGTCTACATTATGGCGCTAGAAGGAGGGCCCTTACCTTAAAGAGAAAATTTATCACAATCTTGCTGTTAAAATTTTCCTACCAATGGAAATTATATAACTGTGGTCTTATTTTTGGGATGTTTTAGTAATCTTGGCAATCTGCCATTTATGGTTTCTTGTTTGTTTATGTGGGGGGATGTATTGAACTAAACATTATTTGTTCTTAAGTAATCAATATCTATGTGACATTTTGATGTGATACACTATTGGCAGTTTGCTGTATGTATCTACATATCTTAAGTTTTCTTGCATCTCTGTTTTCATTTTGAGATTGATTAATGTTGCTATTTATTGTCCTAACCATGCCATTGTTTTCATCAATCACTGTGCATTAAGCAGTAGCTCCATATACAATTGAACAATTTGCTTCTTAAAATGATTTGTCCAAGGCATTTGTTCCTATAGATATTGTGGACATTTGAATAGCAGATCTCTCTGTGTGTCGTTCTACCTGTGTGACATTTGATAGGCCATGAGACCACATCTCTCTTTTAAGCATTCTGTCTAATGATTCCTGCACATTCTTCTTTTATTCGTGGTAGAATTCTTTATTTTGTTTGCTGTCATCTGAGAGAGAAAGAATAATGCGGGACTAAAAAGGGTACAATCTTTTGTTGTTTTTGGCTAACTGTCAGTTCATACTTTTTTAAACGGTAGCTGCCCGCAGGGAGTTTTCGCTTTAAGTAGCCTTTGATTCAGGGACAAAAAGCAATGGATTTGTGAGCAAAGAGCGGTGAGGGAATTGATGGAAGAGAACAAGGAAACATCAGAAGCATAAAGGCAGGTTGTGGAATTCGCATTTTACACTTACCAGCTGCATTGAAAGTTTCTAAACCCTTTTCCTGCACGCATATTCTAACTATCCTTCATGCCTTCGTTGGATGTTATTTAGCTATTCCAAAGCTCCCATGTTGGCGCGAGCATGCTGGAAAATGTTGAGGAATTCGGCCTCACACCTGTTAATTGCATGATAGTTTCTTTTTGTTTGTTTTTTCATTGACCCATGCAGGAAGGTGAGGGGGCAGACCCTTAAAGTTTCCAAGCAAGACAAGAAGAAGAATCCTAGAGGCCGCGCTCACAAATGCATGCAGTCGTATTCCATCAAGGCTAGGCGTAGGCAGAATGATGCCAACTTGAGGAAATCTTGAGGGGAAGATTCTCGGCTATACGGATGGTTATCAGCGCTTGAAGACTTCTGACCAAGAAGACTAAACTTAGCGTACACTAATATCATTGCATTTGACAGTAGAAGGAAACTTTGCGTTAGAAAAGACGTTTTTAGTTCATTTGGTAGCGATATTATTGCTTTCTAGTCTATTGTTAACAATGTATCATTGCAGAGTCACAGTTTAAAGTTAATATCAGATCAGCGCACCTTCTTTTTAGACAGATCTGAAGCCAATCAATGGCCCAATGACCCACGTGATTATCATACTTACCAGCTTGATTTTTTTTTTTTACTTTGTGTTGGCAACAGTAATGATTTACTCGACAAGTTGGAGGCTAATAAGGAAAGCATTAAGCATGCTCGAGCAAGACAAATAAGACGCTGGTCAAAGCTTATTGAATTTGTCTTTACACTTGCCAACTGCATTCAAGATTCTTTTTGAATAACATTCTAGGCGCGGGTTTACACCTGCCAAACGCATTATTCTGTCAATTAAATTAAAGTTTCTGAAGAGTATAAAATCATTTATTCACTGGTCGCCACCCAGATCTTGTACGTCGCTGCCGACCTCCAACTGCCCACTCCATTTACTTCTCATTCAACACCTATACTTGCAGTCCTATCATCATTTACTACCACTGCTAGAAATGAAGGATGAAAGCCTGTAAAAAATTCGTGGATAAAATCTGTGGAGTTTGTTTTTTTCAAAATCACACCTGACAGCTGCATTTAAAGTTTCTGGAGCTTTTCAACAAATCCATTTTGTGCAATCAGCATACTTCATGAGATAACGTTTTCTTCAGACTTTCTGTCAAATAGTGCGCGTACCCTGTCTCTTTTCTTTGAGGCAGTCTATCAAAACAAGATCACGTGCCTTCCCTGTGCTTGCACGTTCTACAAATAGTTCATGCGCCTTGTCCATTACTTTGAAGCATTTTGTCCAGCAGTTCACGTGTCTTGTCTATGCTTCCACAAATTGCATTTGCCTGAGTGTTTCTAAAGCCTTTTTTTTTTCATTCAATTTTTTTATGCTTGCTGACAGCATTTACTTGAAAGTCTATTAATAATATCATGTGGGCAGAAAAACTTCACTGAAGGTAGCAGAAGAGGATTTATGAAGGCAGAAAAATGAGAGGGGATAGATGAATTGGTGCCTGACTTAAAGCTGGCCGACAACTTCCAAGATTACATCAATCCTACTGCTGTCAATCACATCATGCTAAGCTTTCTTTACTCATTTAGTAGATGATCCGCCTTCACACCTATCAAATGCATTTGTTTGAATTCCTAAGATCATTAATGCATGCAGCAGGGAGGGAACTTACATGGCAAAACACTTTATGGATTGCTGATTTGAAATTCAAAATTTAAGACCTCAAAATTCAAATTTGGTTGTCATTGGATAATTTATAAGTTGGAGGGAATTAGAGAATGCTAAAGGGAGGTTTGAATGATTTATTTGGAGAGTTTGACTTTTTTAAGCAATTTATTTTCAAAATGGCATTATAAGTTATTTCATCAATATAATACTTTTTGAAAGTTGTTTTCTTGATGGTTGGTAAAACTTATGACATCACTATCAAAGCAAAAGTCACTTTTAAATCTTTCTTTAGTTTTCTTTCAATTAATATCATGTTATTGATTGGAGTTAATAATCATTTAATGTCCTAAATCTCACATATTTGTCTCTTTTTTTTTCTTTTTTTTTCATAGGTACAAACGAAGGAAAAGAGAAGGCGAAAAGGTACAAGGAAACCGAAAAGTCAACAAGGAGGAGGCTAGCAAACGAAAACGAA
>VDFB02150922.1:0-11494 GCA_007258455.2 Sequoia sempervirens
AATATCTGGGTTGTTGAGGGAAAATATATTTTGTTTGAGATAACTGTGAGTTAGAAATTTGTTATCTAATTGTTGAAAATTCATTCTCGGAGGAGATATTTTGGGAAAAGAAAAGAAAGTTGTTTCATGACAGTTTTTGTGTGGGTTGTTGAAAATTGGTGAGGAAATTGTGGATCTCTCAGAGGAATTGTTTTAGAATGTTGTTGTAGAATTCTTGGTTGTGTATTGTGTGTTTTCTGGAAAGAGGCAAATTTACTGGAGGAAGTTTTGGGCTACATTGGCAATTTGAAGTTATCGAGAAGCTCGGCAACAATTCTCGAGGCAACAGTTTCTTCTGGAACAGGTTCCTTTACTGTTTTTGTGAATTTTGAATTGAAAAGTTTTTTTATTACTGTAATGCAAATTGGAAATGTTTAGGAAAGGATTTTTCAATACTATAGAAGTTCTTGTTTCTTTCTTTTAAAAGATTGTCGTGAAAGTGAAACCTCTGTAGAAAACAATTAAAAATCCTCTGTGTAATTTGTTCATTCAAAATAGATTGATACAAAAGGAATTATAGATTTGTGTAGAAAATCATTGTTTTGTTTGGTTTCCCTATTTCTTTAAATTATCTAGGAAAATGAATTCTCTAAGTTTTCCTATAGAAAATTTCTTTTGTGTAATTTGTTTGCCCAATTTGAATCAATGTTTGAATTTATTTATATATATAAATATATATATACCTATATATTGAAATATATATATATACATACATATCTATATTATATATAAATGTATTTAATTTATTTTAAACCACTGTTATTTCAATTGAAGAAATCATCATACGGCAAATTTCGTAATACTGGTGAAATTGTTCATAAAATATATAAATATGTGTTTGTTTTTAAAACACAGTGTATTGCATATTAAATGGGAGGTTGGGGGTTGCTCCCATAGCCATCCGTATGGGAGGTACGCTATGGGAAACAGTGCCCAACGCAACTCACCCACAGCGCATCCCTCATGTGGGTATGGCTGTGACCAGCACACCCAACACAGCCTTCATACGGATGTAGATGCCGCACGGAATTCATATTGTGCCGTTCATTTATTTTTCAATTTGGGCTTTTAATTATTATTGTTAGGAAATAAAATATTTATATATATGTTATAAATATATATATATATATATATATGTATTATATAAGATATATATTATTTATAATATATATTTTGTATATTATATATATATATATTGTGTATATCTTTTGTTGGAAATTGTAATGTAATTATTTGTAAATAGAATTTGGGAAAAGTATAATTAATGTAATAATAAAATAATATATATTTGTATGTATATATATAATTATATTTAATTATATAAATACATATTCAATATATTTATTTAATGTGTGAGTATTATCATAAATATTGCAAGCACAATTAATTTAATTGAAATAATTGATATATTTTATTGAGGAAATTAAGTTAAATTTATGAGTACTTGTGGAAACTATAAGATGTACAATTAGCTTTCTTCATTGTTAAATTGTATGTGGAACTATATTTAAATGGTGAATTTTAAATATGTGAAAGTGATTGTATGGATTTAGGAAATCTGAATGATAGCATTTCTTTAATTGCTTGAAGTTGTATTTATAAAAGCACGTGTTTCTATAATTGTGTACTGAGGGGAGTAGTGCACGTATTGGGATTCAGTGTTGGACATCCATAGGGATGTGTTATCTCTTGTGTTATGTTACTATCAGTTTGTGCAATGTCTACCCTTGGCATGTAGTTTGAGTTATGTGTTGTTGATAGGGGAGTGGCTTTCAGCGAGGGTCGGGACACAAAGTGGTCCAAGGACAACTCGTGTGGGAGTCAGTATAATCAAGTGGGAATTAAATAATCTATTAGCTTAACACATATAACAAGATATTTAGCCTCACTCATTGGCTCAAGGGCTGGTACGAGACTTGAGATGAGTCAAGAAGGCCTGGAATGGCTAGATCGTTAGACTCAGTAGTTTTTATGCTTTGATTTGATACATTGATACTATGATGATACTATTATTGTTTGATTTGGTTAGTTAGACGGTTGATGATGTTATTTCATTAGTGGACATGATTATTTCATATGACATTATGATTGTTGATGTTAGTTGATTTTTAGAGTTATATTATGATGCAGTGATTTAATAAATTATGTTATGGGATGATTTATTAGTTTAGAAATGTTAGTTTATGAGTGATATAATATTATTAGGATAGATGTGATGAAGGATAGTGTAGCATCACTTATTCACGAGTGCCTTGTTACACTGTGATTCCTTCTCACAATGTATTACTTTAACTTTTTATATATATGCACATGTACACGACTTCGTTTGTATGCAGGATTGTAGGTACAAAGTCTCGATTCCACCTGCTTCGGCAGGATAGGGCGAGCACCAATAACCCAATGGTATAAAGTTGAAACAGAGGTGACAATGAAGTCATCCCATCCCATGATGTCAGACCGTCTTGTTTGATTGGTATTGTTCATTTTTGTAATTGTCGTTATTTGTAATTTGTGTTTTTTTTTGTCATATTTTATTAATGTTGGTATTTTATAAGTTATGATTTAATTAATTTAAATGTTGGTAATGATTGTTTATTTTAATGTTAGAGTAATTGTATTAAATATTTAAATGTGTGAAAAGTCATGTGTTTTATTAAATGATAATTATAATATTTAATTGTGTTTTATTATTTTAATTAATTACCTAGATGAGGATAATTGTTAGAATAAATTATTTAAATTAGTTAGATAATGTGCTTTGCAAGTAAAGTTGTTAAAACAAAAATTAAAACAAAAGTATTGGAAAATAGAAAAATAAATAAATAAAAGAATGGAAAAAGTTGTGTGAACGAATGAGAATTGAGATCCGACTGAAAAGCTTGCTTTTAAAGAATTAATTTCTTTTATTCTAGATTTTTGTGAGCTTTTGGAAGAAATTGACAATATCTTTTATTTAATTAAGAATTTTGTAAGTTTTTCTCACACAGAGAGGTTTTATTGAGACAGAAGTTGAAAAATAAGGGTTATGCATTTTGAATCTTCTGAAGTTTTCGAAAAGGTTATTTCCATTTCTTTGTTTTGAAATATTTTGAAAAGAGTCTTGGGATTAAGGATTTGGATTCGAGATTTGAGCACAGAATTCTAGAGAGACAGATTCAAGCAATGTGTTTTAGAATCAATCTTTGCTTGTAAAAGAAAATTTTTCTGGAAGTTAGATAAATAGATTATCTAAGAGAAAACTCTTTATGGAAATAATTGATAACAAATTTCATCTTATGGAGATCCCCAATTTGTCTATGGTTGATCCTCTAAAGCAAATAAAGTTTGACTACATACACATATATATAAATATATACATTAAAATAATATTGTGCTTACATCTGTATGTTTAACCTGTCCTTTATTGAAATTAGTATTGTGAATATATATATATATATATATATAATGTGAAATACATATCTATGTATATAAACGGATTCATGTATTTGTTATTATTGTCTTAAGGAAAGAGATTTAAATTATTTTTTTGGGTTTCGAGCCGAACCAGTACAGGGTCAACAATTTCCATTTTGCATAGGCATGTATTTTTTATAATAAATGTTATTTTATAAAAGAAAAATTGGAAACAAAATTTTAGTTTTAAAATTTTCTTTGAATATAAAAAAAATTATGGAGGAGCTAGGAAGGACGACGATGGGCCGTACCCCCCAACCCCCCCCTCTATGCATACTTGAGTACTGCGCACAACAATCATAATGACTATTGCGCACAACAGTCAGTATGACTGCTGTACGTAGTACTTGGTAGGCTGTCGGCCTTTCCCTGCTTTATGTGAGTTTTTTTTTTTTTTATTATATATATATATATATATGGTGTATATTTAATTTATTAAATATAATAATTATAATTTATTTTATTTAAAATGTAGTTATAATTATTTTCTTTAATATTTTTTTATTATATTTAAAAAAAATGTAATTTGTTTTGTATTTTATGCAAAATGTTAAATAATGCTTATGTATTGATGTTTATATATTAGAGGGCATTATTTTATCATTTTCTTTGTTGAACAAATAATTCTGACAGGAAATTAACCTTATTTTGTATTGCATATGGACTATATTGAGTTAGTTGTATTTCATTTTATTTGAATATGAGAATCTTATAATTATTTATTTTTATTTTTGTAACAATTTGCAAATGGGTGAAATTAATTTAATTGAATGATTGGGAGTGAATTACATTAATTTGGTGCAATTTTTGCAAAATATGATTTGAGTTTTCTTTTACGTTATGGTTATCATTTAGTGGGAACCCTGTTGTCTTGCAAACCTTGTTCCAAAGGCATGTGTAATTTTCAATGTTATCCTTGTTTTTGGTTATACCTTTGGATTTGAAACTTTTGGTTTTATGCTTGGAAGGGTTGAACGGTTTTGTTTAGACTTGTGATTACGAGTTGTTGCAAGATGGGTTTGCCTCGCATGTTTTTGTATTATGCTTTATATGTTTTAGTTCAACCCTTGCCTAGTTTTGGTTTTATGTTAGGGGTCTTAGGGAGAGTGGCTCTTCGTGGGCATTGGCACCTCAGAATGAGGAAGGGCTCAGCATAACCCACGTAAGAGTAGTTAAACAAGTGACAACCTAAAAAGAGAATTAGGGGGATGGGTAGTAAAACACACAAGATAATTAATACTGGATTCCTCGTCTATGCATTAGGGCTATCATAGACTAATGATAGACTGAGAAGGTCGTGGTCGGCAAAGTCATAGTCTCGTCTTCACAAGAGATTATCGGCTCTGCATTAGCTACCCTATGGTGTCGGCGCCTTGGTTAGGAGGAAGGGCCAGGAGATCCATAGATGGGTGTCGGTGCCTCAGTTGGAGGAAGGACCAGGAGATCCCATGAGAGCTATGCGATGACACTCTCCACTAGACACCCTTGTACTTGGTTTTTAGTTGCCTCTGGAATTGTAGTCTTTATGTTGTTTCTGATTCTTTTGAATTTGATTTATGGTTGTTATTTAGTTACTTTTTTAATTGTTAATGCTTTATTTTTTTTGTGATGAGTTTCATAGCTTTCACTTATTATGTTGATTCGTGAATGTTGTTGATTATGTCATTGTAAACTTTGAGTTAGTATTGCTTTCGTGCTATGTTGTTCATGGAGTTGGTTTGACATTCATGGTCGGGTTCTCTTTCTTGTCACCCCTGAGCATGGGGGGTGAGTTATTTAAAATTCACATGGTTGGGTGGAACGTGCTCCACACCTGTTGGGTTCCCCATCAGCATCTTATCTTCTTAGCATTTCCGCAGTTGGAGTTGTACCAGTGTTCTCTTTGTAATTCAGAATTTATTGTACTATGTATCATCCCACATGTTTGGGAAATTCATTGTAATTCATTTATCAAGAGATTGTAATGTAATATTAAAACGATGATGTAATAGTTAGGATCCTTTATAACTTTCTTAAAGAGATTCATTATGATTGTATTATGTGATGTATTAATATTCTCACTCTTGGTTATTGGATGTATTCTTATTCATGGTTTATAATATAAATGGTTATGTTGTTATCTTTATCTTTTACTTTCATTGTTAGTTGTTTGTGAAGTAACCTCGCATGCCCCAAAGAACTATGTGTAATAGTGTAATGTAATGTGTTATGTAATTATAATTTAATGTTTATTGCATGTTTAATTTAATTGTTTAAAAAAAAAAATTATTTGCTATGTGTGTGTTCTCTGGGGTTTGCACGACAGAAGTTACAACTTGGTAACAGAGCTAGGTTTGCAAACGCTAGGGTCTCTAGGTAGTTAAGTCCACATTAGAGCAGCCTCTCTTTTGATACAGGCTCATTTTGTACCTTTATCTTGTTGCAAAATTATACTTCGAGGGGGTAGAGAATTCTGCTTTGGCGAACAAGGGCGTGAATTTTCGATCATCCAGCCAAGCCTCGGTTCCTAGTTCCCATGGCTCTAAGCGCAAGGGAACAGCAGATTCATAGCAGCTCGCCAGGTGGCGAGGTAGCTTCTTGGTTTAGATGGTGATTCTGATATAGCAGGAGATTCTTGATGGTTTGGGACCCAGGAAGGAGGTGTGCAGCAGGTTGAGAGAGAGAGAGGTCACCGAGGCGCAGGGATACAAATGTGGTTCAGGATGCAGTCATAGTAGGCCATATGAGAGATCTAATTAGAGCACACCCTCCCACTTTTGATGGCTCTGGAGGAGGTCTAGAGGTTGAGACCTGGTTAATTGACTTAGATCGTTGCTTCGCTATGCACCCCTATGGTAGCAATACCAAGGCTCAATGCGTAGTTATGCATCTGTGAGGCTTCACATCTACTTGGTGGTGTCTTGAGGAATAGAAGTTACATCTTGATCTCAGTATGGTTACATGGGAGTTGTTCCTAGACAGGTTCAGGGCTCGCTTCCTCTCAGATCATTGGAGGCAACGTAGGGCCGATGAGTTTCACGATCTCAAGTAGTTGTCTATGTTAGTGGAACAGTATGAGAGGCGCTACTATGAGTTGAAGTAGTATGCAGGGATTAGCCATGATGAAGGCATGTTGGTGCAGCATTTTTTTTGGGGCTTAAATTCCCGCATCAGTGGTGGAGTGCAAGTCTTCAAGCTGAAGATGATGGAAATGGCAGTTAAGAAGGCTCGATTGGTGGAGGAAAATTTGGCCATGGCCTAGGGTGGTCATATTGGAGTATAGATTGGCAGTGTACCTACACCTAGTTATGGCACTCATGGAGGTTAGTTACAAGGAGCAAGATCTTCTAGGAACAGGTACCCACCCTCGAAAGGGGGTCATCAGTAGCAGCAGCCTCAGCAACAGTAGTCAAGATAGAAGAACACTCAATCTTAGTAGGGTGGAAATTCCCAATTTTGCAGGGATCATAATAGGAACCGGCTTCGTCAGGAACGTTTTACATAGCCTGCACCTAGTTTCTAGTCAGCGACAAGTCGAGGGAGTTTTTAGTAGTCAAATGCTCCATCAGGGGTAGAGGTTTTGGCAGAGGTACTGGGTGTTACTCATGTGGGTAGCAAGGGCATATTGCTAGGATGTGTCCTCAGAAGAACACTTTCAGGTTTAATCAAAGGCCAGCTGCATTGGAGCCAACAGTAGGTGATGCAGGGAGATCTCATCATGTTTTCACTATAGTGGATAATCGTCAGGCAGTCCATCAGAACATCGTGGTTGAGGTATCAGGTGTGTTGAATAATTCTAGCATTTCTATACTTTTTGATTCCAGTGCATCTGATTCCTTTATATTACCTTTAGTAGTTGAGCGATGTGGACTGGTGGCAAATAGTCAAGGCATAAAATGGCATGTCGAATTAGCCTCAGGGTTAAAGGTTGTGGTAGAGAAGCTTGTGCAGGATTGTAAGTTGAGTATAGGTGAATTGTCAACTAAAGTGGACCTCAGAATCCTACCACTCAGATCTTATGATGTCGTCTTGGGCATGGACTGGTTGAGTGCACATCATGCATTAATTGACTACCTTCGTAAAGCAGTACATTGCATTGATGACTCTGGAAAGGAGGTGGAGATCATGGGTGTTCAAAGACCGATCTCATTGCGAATGATCTCTACCATGCAGCTCAAAAGGCACTTCCGACAAGGTTATCAGCTCTTTGCAATATCTATGAATGACTTGGAATTTGAGGATAGTCATGGGTTGTCATTGGATGATTACCCACCCCTTAAGGAGTTTTTTGATGTGTTTCCAGAGGAGATTCCTGGTATGCCATCGAAGCGAGATGTGGATTTTTGGATTGATCTAGTACCTGGAGCTAAGCCAATTTCTCGAGCTCCATATCGGATGACAACGCAGGAACTTCAGGAACTCCATCTTTAGTTGGAAGAGTTGTTGGCCAAGGGCTTTATCCACCCAAGTTTTTCTCCTTGGGGAGCAACTATGATCTTTGTGAAGAAGAAGGATGGTTCTCTTTGCTTGTGTATTGACTACAAGCAGTTGAACAAGGCAGCAGTGAAGAACTGATATCCATTACCCAGAATTGATGATCTTTTCGATCAGATAAAAGGGGCAAAGGTGTTCTCCAAGATTGATCTCAAATCAAGATATCATTAGTTGAGGATTACAAATGTAGATATTCACAAAACAGCATTTTGAGCTCGATACGGACATTACGAGTTCACTGTGATGTTGTTTGAGTTAACGAATGCACCTTCAATCTTTATGAGTTTAATGAATGGAGTATTTTGTACATACTTGGATAGATTTGTTTTTGTGTTTCTAGATGAAATTTTGATATATTCTAGGTCTATGGAGGAACATGAGGAACATCTAAAGTAGGTGTTGCAGTGTTTAAGGGGTAATTAGTTGTTTGCTAATCTCAAAAAGTGTGAATTCTATAAGACTGAAGTTCATTATTTGGGCCATGTAATTTCTGGTGAGGGGATTTGAGTTGAACCTACAAAGATACAGGCCATTGTGGATTGGCCTGCATCCACAAATGTCTCAGAAATTCATAGCTTCATGGGACTTGCAAGATACTATAGGCGATTTTTCCAAGGGTTTTCTAGGTTGGCTCATCCTATCACCTCTTTGCAGAGGAAGGAAAAGAAGTTCCTTTGGTCCGAAAAATGTCAGTTAGCTTTCCAGACTCTGAAGGATAAGCTAACTAGTGCTCCAATTTTAGCAGTTTTGGATCTGCCAAGGGATTTCATTATTTGTACATATGCTTCTTTGGAAGGTTTAGGGGCTGTGTTGATGCAGGAAGGTCAGGTGATTGCTTATGAATCACAGAAACTGAAGGACCATGAACTTAATTACCCCACTCATGATTTGGAGTTGGCCGCAGGTGTGCATGCTTTGGTTAGATGGTGACACTTCCTCCTTGGGCATCAGTTCGAGCTACATACAGATCACCATAGTCTACAGTACATCTTCACGTAGCTGAACTTGAATGCGAGACAGAGAAGGTGGGTGGAATTTTTGTGTGAATACAATTTTGAGGTGAAATACATTCAGGGCAAGGAGAATGTTGTGGAAGATGCATTGAGTAGACGCAGGCATGAGATATCCGCTATGGCTCTTGAGGTGGAATTGAAGAGTCAGATTATTGCAGCTCTTTCTTCTGATGATTGGTATCAAGTAGTGAAGTCATAAATTGAGTCGGGCAGAGCATTGGAAGGTAAATTTGCAGGATACTCTTTAGACACGGATGGTGTTTTATGCTATGCAGGCCGTATGTATGTACCTCCTGCAGAGGGTCTTTGTACCCTAATTTTGACTGAAGCTCATAGAGCTCCTTATTCGGCACACCCAAGAGTTAAGAAAATGTATGTTGACCTTCGCTCACTATATTTTTGGGCAGGATTGAAGCATGACATTGCAGATTTTGTGGCTAGGTATCTTGAATTTCAGAGAGTTAAGGTTGAGCATCATCACCTGACAGGCTTGTTGCAGCTGCATCTTATTCCAGAGTGGAAGTGGGACATCATTTATATGGATTTTATTGTCGGGTTGCCTATGTCTTCCAGGTGACACAACGCTATCATGGTCACCATTGACAGGTTGACCAAGGTAGCCCACTTCTCCCCTATCTGATCTTCTTATACTGCATCTATGGTGGCTAGGGTGTTCATGGAGAATATTGTTAGATTACATGGGATACCGCGCAGGATTATTTTTGATAGAGATCCGGTATTCACTTCTGCATTATGGACATCCCTACAGCAGTCCTTAGGGACTAAGTTGAATTTTAGTTCTGCCTACCATCCTGAGAGAGATGGTCAGACTGAGAGAGTTAATCAGGTGCTCGAGGACATGCTTTGTATGTACGTCATGGACCAATAATCTTGTTGGGAAGATTATCTGCATTTGGTTGAGTTTTCCTACAATAATGGCTATCGCAGTTCTATTGGCATGGCTCCATTTCAGGCCTTGTACGGTTGTCCTTGTCGTACCCCTCTGAGTTGGGATCAATTAGAGGATAGGGTTCTTCTTGGACCTGATATGCTTTGTGACATGGAGCAGTAGGTAGCTCGCATCCGAGCATATTTGGTAGCAACTCAGGATAGGCAGAAGAAATATGTTGATGCACATAGAGTTGACCGGTAGTTTGCGGTTGGAGATTGAGTGTTTCTCAGAGTTCATCCTCGGAAGAGCCCTATTTGTTATGGAAAGGGTTCTAAGCTTGCACCCTGTTTCGTTGGTTCGTTCGAGGTGTTAGAGCATATTGGTCCTGTTGCCTATCGCTTGGCCTTGCCACCCAGTCTGTCACGGATTCACGATGTTTTTTCATGTATTAGTTCTTAGACCTTACTTTCCTGATGTTACTCACGTACTTGATTGGAATGCTCTACAGGTCGAGGATGGGCAGCTAGCTCTAGAGCCCGTGGCCATGGTGCAGCATAGGAGACTCATTCTTAGAGGCAGGGATATTGAGCAGGTGAGGGTCCAGTGGGATCCCAATGATGAAACTTCAGTGACATGGGACGATGCCTCCCATATTAGAGAATCCTACCCTTACTTGTTTTCTAGCTTACAGGAGTAAGCCAGATTTAAGGGGGGAGGATGTAATAACCCTCCTGTTTGCTTGTTATATTTAGTAGTTTTTATGCTTTGATTTGATACGTTGATACTCTGATGATACTATTATTGTTTGATTTGGTTAGTTAGACGGATGATGTTGTTGTTATTTCATTAGTGGACATGATTATTTCATATGACATTATGATTGTTGATGTTAGTTGATTTTCAGAGTTATATTATGATGCATTGATTTAATAAATTATGTTATGGGATGATTTATTAGTTTAGAAATGTTAGTTTATCAGTGATATAATATTGTTAAGATAGATGTGATGAAGGACAGTGTAGCATCACTCATTCGCGAGTGCCCTGTTATGCTGTGATTCCTTCTCACAATGCATTGCTTTGACTTTATATATATGCACATGTACACGACCTCATTTGTATGCAGGATTGCAGGTACAGAGTCTTGATTCCACCTACTTCGATAGGACAGGGCAAGCACCAATAACCCAACGGTATAAAGTTGAAACAAAGGTTACAATGAAGTCATCCTGTCCCATGACGTCAGACCGTCTTGTTTGATTGGTATTGTTCGTTTTTGTAATTGTCATTATTTGTGATTTGTGTTTGTGTTTTGTCATATTTTATTAATGTTGGTATTTTATAAGTTATGATTTATCTAATTTAAATGTTGGTAATGATTGTTTATTTTAATGTTAGAGTAATTGTATTAAATATTTCAATGTGTGCAAAGTCATGTGTTTTATTAAATGATAATTAAAATATTTAATTGTGTTTTATTATTTTAATTAATTACCTGGTTGAGGATAATTATTAAAATAAATTATTTAAATTAGTTAGATAATGTGCTTTGCAAGTAAAGTTGTAAAAATAGAAATTAAAACAAAAGTATTGGAAAATAGAAAATTAAATAAATAAAAGAATG
>VDFB02150923.1:0-21694 GCA_007258455.2 Sequoia sempervirens
TCAAACCCCTATTTTGGTTTTCCCACCTCCATTGATAGCCAAATAAAAAGAGAGTGTAACTGAAATGGAAAAAGTGTGTTGTGAAAGTAAAACCCACTTTAGGAGTAGAACCCGAACCACAAAGTATAAGTGATAAAATCAAACCTGTGATGGGAAAGGTCGTTGATATCACAACTTGTATCATTTAATCAATTATTTATCGAACTGAGTGTGTCTTAGAGCAATATGTGATAAGGATAGTTGTCACAGATTCTTTGGGGGGGTTTTGCACTGTAAACAACGAATTCAAGTATTTATTTTCCTACTTTAGGAGATTTTAGGAGCTCTCAACAGCTCTTCAGGGGCTCTTAGAAGCTCTTCGGGAGCTCTCAAGAGCTAAACTATAGTGACTAATTCTTAAGGTTTATTTCTATCTTATTTTCTAATTTAAAATTTTGTTGACTTATTTCTGACTTTATTAAACTTGATTTAGACTGATTCATGGAGACAACTAATGATTACTTTAATCCTTAATCTAAAAGATGAAATCCAAATTAATTTTATGTTTCTTTTAAAAGAAATCCACAATTAATTGTTGGAAACTAATTAAGAACAAAGATGAATTGTGAGGAAATGATGATTACTTTAGAAAAAATAAAGACTAATCTCCATGAACATATTTTCAACAAACTTCAACTTCATCTTTCCATAATTTACTATCATTGCTTCTAATGAAACTTAATAAATAAACACCAAACTTAACTACTTCGAACAACATATAAATCCAATTAATCTGATAAACCTTATAATGATTCGAAAAACTTAATCTAACCATAATAAACTAAAACTTGAAAGGTAATTCGAGCAGAAGTAACTATCTAGAATTAACATTCACTAAGTTAGAAAATGATTTAACATTCCAAAATTAACATCTACTTTAGATTTAATACTAATGAATAAGAAATATCATAACTTAACAAAATACCAACAAAAGGTCATTCCAAAGGTTGAGTAGGCCCTGCTCTTCCTCAAGTAAGATCCCTTAACATAGTGATTGAATTAACTTCTTGCTTTCATTCCCATTGATCAAAAGTAGAATGTAGAACAAATTATTGATGTTGAATTACAAAAAATTGATTGAAATTATCTAACTCCTTACTAAAACCAAAACATGGATATTTATAACAATATCCTTATTATATTTCTAACATGGCGTTAACTACCAAGACTTAAGGTGACTGAACTAAAGATTACAACAAAACTAAAATAGAACTGAAGTATGACTAAAGTAGGACATAGAGAAATGTACCAAATTGGCGTTGGAAGTAGAAATTCCATAACCAACTATAAAGAAGTTGATTCAGATTTGAGTGACTCATCATCCAGTAGGGACCATCTATGGCATATTCATCCATCATGATTAAATAGAGTTGAACCACTTCATCAATATTTAAAATACCCTGTTTTAAACCCTTAAGGAAAGGATAACAATTATGGTAGTTAAAGATCAACGCAACATAATTATCTCATTCAATATCATTATAAAGTAACACATTTAACATAAACCATTACTTCAAATATATCCACTAATTTAGCTAAACATAAATAAAAATAAGTAAATATCTTAATCTATAATCTACTGCTAGTCATGTCAATTAACAAAAATAACAAGTCTTTTAAACATAAAATGCTTTAAATGAAAGTATTCTAAGTTTCATCATTTCTTCCCCACTTGTTCTGGACCATGTCCTCATGGTTCATCATCAAGAATTATGGTGTACTCCTTTTCCTTGTTTAGTGCCTCCATCCAAATGTAGTAGTTGAACACTCCTTCCTTGTACTAGTCTACTAATCTACTAATGAGTGCAAGGCCATGGTTTTTCTTTAGCTTTTCAAACCATGGTCTTAACACTCCATTAGGTACATTTGTTGTTTCTCTGAGCTTTGGTGCATGTTGATAATGTTTTTTGCACAACACAGATAGAATATGAAATCCTATCTCTCTTGAAAGGTAAATCTCTATCAACAAGCCTCAAGAGATAACCCCAAGGTCTCTAATGTAAGGTCTTGATAATGCATAAACAACTTAGTGATAAATGTGAAAATGCTAGTAATCACAAAGGGACCTTACTACAAGCAAATATTGAATCTTTAACTTATCAGATCTAGCAATATGATGATACTTCAATCCTAAATTTAACCCAAATGATAAAAGAAATAACAAAAGATTAGGTTTCAAAGAGATATCTAAGATTAAAACTACTCCTAAGATTAACAATGTAAATGATGAAATACTTGAAATGGACCAATCCCTCATAAACTAATTCCTGCTTAACCCAGATGAACCTGCAATCTCACAGAAATAGTCCAATCTTCTAAGGTATTAAAGATTTTCAAATCATGAACATTCATCCAAGACAACCCAATTACAATTGAAACAGATAAACTTCACAATTGAACTAAGCACAATGAATATAAAGGTCCAAGGTAACTTTGCAAAGCAACTAACAATCAACCAGCTGCAAAAATTATGGACTAGGGATTGCTGCAAACACTTCAAGCATCAAATCATAAACATCATTGAATCAGATCTAACATGCATCTAATAACCTTGAGCAATTTCAAAAGATAGAATCACAAGAACCATGCAAGATAAGTCAACACAAAAGAGATCACCAGAAAATCACAATGCCTTCAATTGTATTGAATCATCAAATTTCAGCAACAATTCTAATGTTCTTTGTTACAACATTTTCTCCAGAATCGACTAAATTCTAACCCTAATTCTTACTTTACTACCCTAATTGCTTCTAAGCCTAGAACTATCTCCTCTGATTTCTACTAATACTACCTACAAATGAGGTGAAATGCCAAATTTATAGAAAACCCCCAAAGCATGTTGGCCTAATTACATTTTACAATAATAATTAGCCACAAAATAGGTTGGCCAAGTGGAATTCAAAATAGGATAAAATATGCATTAAATGCATGAACTCATCTAGGTTGGCCTGAGATTTACAATGTAAGTCGATCCAATGCATGTGAAGGACAAAAAAACTAGGTAGAAAAGGCCATAGATAAATAGGAAACACAACTCCCAATGCAATTGATCATTAACTAGCCCCTTCATCCTTATCTTGATCCAATATATCTGGAACCTTCAGAAAAATCCCCTCCAGGTCGGCCATAGGTGAATTAATAAATGTTTTTAACCATCCATCAATCGAAAACAAGCTCACAAACTCACCCAGGGTTGGTAATCACACAAGCTCGAAAAACCCCAAAATCATCCAAAACAAAAACAATCATACACACGGGGTCGAGCTCAAAAATGCAATCATGAAAATTCCATGCACCATTAGACTCATCAATCAACAGGAGAATACAACAACTAGGCCATCAACATTCATAAAATGACAAACCAAACCCAAATCTAGGAATTCAACAAGGAGACTGAATTTCGGGAAAATCTGATCCATGTGGAATTCTGGGAAGGACCAGAATCTCTAGAAAACAATGCAAAACATCGGTTGTCGAGCTTTAAGTGAAATTTGGGAAAATCTGGATGGGGCGGAAAATCCTGAGAGCAGTGAAAAACCCGAAATGAGCTCAAAACATCAAATTTTCAAAGTACTTCATAGAAAGGGGGAATATGCACAAATAAGATAAAAATTCAAGCATGTGTTAAGGCAACAAAACCTCAAAAACAAAGGGCCAAAGCATAAAAAACCCAAGAAAAAGAAGGTCCCTACTTTCAGTGGGGTCTGTGCGTAAAAAATGCACAATAGTGTAGGCATGATGATTATTAGCACTTTGAATCTCATACCGACCCATAATTCTTTCTGCTACTAGATCAAGGTGATGACATGTTTGACTTTGATCAAACTCCAACTGATATTGTTTGGACTTATTGGATCCCTTCTTCTGACTGTCTTACGAATGAGTTGATACCTTTCATCATAGGACGATAGAGCTAATGGGGGAAGTATTTCCTAAATATTTTGGAATGTAGCAATACTATTGAGCAAGTTTGAAACATAAAGAGGATTAACTTGATTGAGCCTTACCACTAATCATACTACTTTGATATATTTTCCAACATGAGGCATTTTGAGTCTCATTGGTAACCCATACCTTCTCTGAGCCTCCTTATATTTGTCCATTCTACTTGACCATTCTATTCTATTTTGCATTAAAGAGAAAACTAATCTGATTTGAAGCTCACCAACATAAATATTTAACATAGAGTCATCATTGTCTCCCATTAAAAATCCATGTTGAAAAAACTCACACATTAGATTTTGAATGTCAAGGTGGCTTTTAAAGTAGTCCTACAGAAAATATTTATCATTATGATAATCCAGGCTTCTTCCTAAGATTAATTGATTCGACTTCCATTCTAGAAACCTTTCTCTAAGAAACAAAGCATACATCCCAGCTAGTCTTCTCATGGAAAGCATCGTAGAACTGATTTTTGCCGCTTGCTCAAGTCCCTTTTCAATCTCATTTTTTTCTTTTTCTAACTTTTGTACTTTCTCTTTCAACACTTTATTTTCTTCCTTAAATTTCAAGGCTTTCAATGAGAGATATCTAGGTTGGGATGAAGGAGGAATATTTGATGGAATGGAAGGAATATTAGAGATAATGGAAGGCAGAGCAAGGTATTGCGGTGGGGAAATGGAAGTAGAGGCTTCTTGTAAATAGAATTGCATAGATTGTTGTTTTAATTGCTCTTCCTTTTGTTGCAATTCTTCTTTTAATTTTAAAATTTCTTCTGCATTTGCTAATGCTTGTACACTAGCTTTTTGTAGGGCATCCTCTATTTTACTCAATTTCTCTCTAAACCTTGCTTGATTTTTTTCAATTTTCCTTTCCATTTCTTGAGTTTTGTTGAAATATTGCTGCAATTCTTCTCCTTTTCTTCTCAATTTCTATTCAAGGAATTGTATGTTTTTCCTTTCTTGTTCCAATTCAACTTCTAATCGGGACATTTTCATAGCCCTCAGTAATTCTTCAGCTTCTAACTCCTCTTCATTCAGTTTTTCATGGGATTCTTCTTCTTCAATCAATTGTCATTTTCCTTTTCTTTGCTCAAAAGTTGGAGAAGGTGTAGGGGATCTCATGGTTTCCTCTTCTTCAAATTCCTCTGATGCTTCTTGCTCTTTAGATTGTGCTTCAAACTCTTAAGCAGAGTCATGGATTTCAAAATAGGGGGTATTTCAGGAGTCGGCATTGGGTCTTCAAGAGGACTTTGAGGCTGCTCAAGAGATTGTACTGGTGTACGAGTTTCTTCATGTCCTGCAATAGTTTCTTTTGGACTTTCCAAAATAGGGGTTTGAATTATAGGTGTCTCTTCAGGGGTAGACATAATGGTTTTAGCATGACTAGGTATTTCCTCATGTACTTCTTTCCTTTTCTTTTTTGAACTAGTACGGGTTACCCCAAATGTTTCTTGTAATTTTATTTTTCCCCTTTTCTTGGAAGATTCTCCTTTCTCTATTATTGTCTTTTTAGCTTCGGATCCCCTTATGGGTTTCCCTTTTTTCTTTTCTACAAGTGTAGAAAAATATTCTAACCAACCTTGCTTCTAAGTTTCCTTTTTTAAGAAATGGTGTTTAATTATCAAATGTATCAATCCTTCGTATTTTATAGAAGATTCACCCCTAGACTTTACCCTCAAAATCATGGAAGAAATTTGTTGGAACAAAAACAATGACAGAATTATCCTAGCAAAAGGTTTTGTCTGTCCATACCCCAAATGTATTAATAGCTGCATTCCTGGACCCAATATCATGCCATACTATCCTTCATAGGTGAAGAATTTCATTAGCCATGTCGCAACAGTTATCCATGGCTCATCCAAACTGTTACGAGTTATGTCACGTTGGTCTCCTTTATGCATTTGAATTTTTGGCCTTCTTTCTGGCTTTTGGTCAAATACAGCCACCAATTTCTCAAATTTGACCCGACCCTTGTTGACTAGTTTTCCTTCAATTGGAATTGCAGAAATTTCACTGATTATTTTTGGAGTGACTTCAATTATCTCTCCCCTTACTCTGGTGACATTCACATAAAATTTTCTCACAAATTCCTCAAACATTTTTGGCTAGAAACCTTCATACTGCATTATAAAATTCAGCCACCTAGCTTCTTCTCACAATCTTCTGGTTTCTGAATCAAGATTGAAGTTCTCAGGCTTAGCATTCTCTCGTTCCCCATCTTTCTATGTCAACAATGGTGGACCTCTACAATGGCAGACTTCACTAGAGGACTTCAACTAGAAAACTAAATTACTTACCAAAAATGTGGAATGATTTTTTTCTTGATTTGGGAGCAGCGAATTTGAAAATGAGATGACGTGCCATTAACTTTTTGTATTAATTTTCTTTACTACCCCGGACAATTCGTACGCCACAATATGAAGTTTTCAATTTAATTCACAAGGTTGGCGACATTCTTTACACATGTCAATATGAACTTGGGAGGATTTTGAAAAGACATGTGAATCATGAAAAGATCTATTATCATTGACTAACATCATCCAATGTCACATCATTCCTTACATCAACCATCTACCACTTTTTGAAATAATTAAAAGTTATGTATTATCATCATTAATTAATAGTATGGTAGAGATGTCTAGACTTATAAATATTTACCTATTTTAAATTAGTCTAACTACCTTAGAAAATAATATTCAAAAATAATATTCACATTAAATTTGCACCTTAATTTATTTCAAGCCTTTGAGTTCTGTAGGAGCCTTTAGGAGTTCATCAGAGTCTTCAGGAGCTCTCAGGAGCTTGGAACTTCAGGAGCTTTTCAGGAGCTATCAAGAAAAACAGAGTCTTCAGAGTCTTCAATCTTCAAGATCTTCAGGAGCTTTGAGGAGCTCTTCAAGAGCCTTCAAGAGCTTTGAGGAGCTCTCCAGGAGCCTTCAGGAGCTTTCAGAAGTTAACTTATATAGACCACCATTTTTGATTTTCAGTCAATTTTTTTTCTTTTTTTTTGTGGAAGCAAACCGCCATTTGTTGGTTTTCAATTTACTTCCATTTTTTTGAAAGTAAACTGCCACTTGCTAGTTTTAAATTTACCCTATTTATTCATGCCTTCCTCAAAGGTTTAAAGACCTCTCATGGAAGAAATATCTTCCATGAGAAAATGTTTAATTTTGTGTTGTAGATCATCTAAAAATTCTTCTTTTGATGTAGGCTTATGATATGTTTTCAGACGATGACCATTCGCTAGCATAACTCTTTTTTCTCCATCAATTGGTACTAATTGGACTACTCCATTTTCAAATACCTGATCTATGTCATAGGGTCCTAACCATCTTGTATGAAACTTCCCCTTAAACTCTTCAAATCTAGAGTCAAATAACAATGCCCAATCTCCTACTGAGAACTGTCTGGACACAATATGTTTATCATGCCATTTTTTCCTTATCTTTTGAATCACCTCTATTTGAGGAAGTGCCTCCATTCTCATTTCATCAAGTCTATTAAGCTACAAAATTCTTCTTTTCTCAGATTCAAGTAATTTAATTCCAATTTCTACTACTTTTTTCAATGTTTTTAACTCAAATTCTATTGGCATTACTGGCTTCTTCCCATACACAAGCTCATATGGAGAAAATCTAGTTGTTGTTTTCCACATGGTATAATAGGCCCACACTGCTTCATCCAACCTATCTACCTAGTCTATCTTCCTCAATGAAACTATTTTTGTCAGGATATTCTCTAATTCTCTGTTAGTAACCTCCACTTGTCCATTTTCCTGAGGGTGATATGGAATTTTTTTTCTATGAACCATCTGGTATTTCTGCAAAAATGCTTCCATCATTACTGATACAAATTCTGGTCCTTGGTCTAAAACAATTTCTCTGGGTGCACCAAATCTTTGTAGAATTTTCTTGTACAGAAAATTTGAAACCTTATCTTCAGTTGTTGCTAGTAATGCTTTCACCTCAGCCCATTTTGTTGTATAATCAGTACAAACAAGGATGTAATGTTTCCCTCTTGAAGGTGGATCGATAGGTTCCACAAAATAGATGCCCTATTTTTCAAATGGTTCTAGAGTTATTTGTGGTTGAAACGAAATCTCCATGATTGGCATGGGTCTTCCCATCCTCTGGAATTCATCACAGTTTTTGACGAAGAATGAAACATCCTTTGTCATTGACAGCCAAAAGTATCCAACTCCTAATATTTTGTGAACTGTTCTCACTACTAAATAGTGTCCTCCTTTAGGCTCATGATGGCAGGCATGTACTACATCATAAAAATCTGACTCAAATACACATCTACATAAAACATGGTCAAGGCACAATTGAAATAAAAGAGTATTAATCCATTGAAATCTAGAACTTTCGTGAATTAACCTCTAAATTTTTGTTTCTAACTGAAGTGACTTGGACATTTTCCTGATACAAGGTAATTTTCCAAATCAAAAAACCATGGTGGATGAATTGATTTCAAAAATACATGTTCATCTAGAAATGTATCATCCACTACCTCTTGATTATCCTGTGAAACAATTTTGGAAAGAAATTCAGCAATGACATTGTCTTTTCCAGGCTTTTCAATGATAGTTACATCAAATTATTGTAGTAATAGTAACCATATGATAATGCATCCACCTACTATATCCTTGTTCATTACATATCTAATTGCAGCATGGTTTGTATGTACGTAAACTTTGCAACCTATAATATAATGCCTGAATTTATTTATTGCATATACTACAGCTAGAAATTCCTTTTTTGTTGTTGTATAATATCTTTCAGCAGGATTTAAATTTTTGCTAACATAATAAATTGCATGCATGGCATCATTGTCATCTTTTTGTCCTAACTCTACTCCAATAGCTAGATTGGATGCATCTGCATGTATGTGAAATGGTTCTCCCCAAATAGGTCCTTTAATGATCAGAGAAGTTGTTAGAGTTGTGTAATGTTTATTTATGTTAATCTAATTGAAAACAAAAACACTAAATGAAACCTTAAACTAAAGAAATTGAAATAAATTTAAACAAACAAAATCTTCAGAACCGTTCCATTTTCTCTATCTACAGTGATTCTTTTGAAGCTTTTGCTCTCAGATTGTGTAAGCTTGGCTTCCTTCAAATGGCAACTTGTAGAACGAGAATGCAAATGAAAATCTATTCTATATGCTGGTGAAGATGAGATTGCTGATACAGATATGGACAGGGGCTGTGATTATGCACAGGGGCTGTGAATGAAAGATATCATGATTCTATTGCTATTGCTATGATTCTATGCTATCTATGCTATGAAAGTACTCTATGAATGCTAATACTACTTGCAATTTGGCTATAGTTTTCCTGCTTAAAATTTCTATATCATTTGGAGCTCCCGGCAGCTGTATTTATAGATTTTTGCAGGCTCCATCCCGGCTGGCAAGAATCTACGGCTGTGAGATTGTCTGGTAAGTTTGAATGGTGAGAGATGGAGAGGTTGAGAAGAAAATGGGAGAGGTTGAGAGGTTGGAGAGAAGGATGGATTCCTGTCTTCAACCCACGGGAACAAGCCTGCACAGAAACAGAGAAATTTAATTTTCTGTTTCAACCGTTTGCTTCCCGGGAGTTGAAGATAAATCCCAAATTAAATAAATAAATAAATTTATTTAATTTATTGCATTTGATTTTTGATTTTTAAAAACTATGGAAGATTTAATTAAATATTTTGAAATATTTAATTGTAATATGACTTTAGAAGAATTTGAAATTTTAGAAGATTTAATTAAATATTTTTGGAAATATTTAATTATAAATAGATTTTTGAAGAATTTTGAAATGATTTTGGAATATTGAATTAGAGGAAATAATTAAATATTTTGGAATATTTAATTGTAAATGATATTTAGAATAAGAATAATATTTTAATCTTTATTTGAATAAGATATTCAAACGAAGATTATCGATAATTAATATAAATAAATCGTAATATTTATTTAATTAATTAAGAAATGAATACGAAAAGATGATTAAATAAACTTATTTATTTAATCAAAATAAAAGAATGAAGAAATATAAATAAATTATTTAAATTTATTTATACGCAGATAGAATTCAAAGATTTTAATTAAATATTAAAATATTTAATTAATTACCAGACAATATGATGTGACCATTTTTAGGTGTATACATTTTGCCCCTCTTTGAAGTGATGTGTTTTACGCATTGCTTCAAAGAATTTTGAATTTTGCCCCAAATGTTGACTGTCGAAATAATGATATGTATATGCCCCCGCGAACGATGAATCGATAAGATTTTGAATTTTTTATGAATTTTTTTGATTTTTATGAATTTTTATGATTTTGAAGATGTCGATTCATCGTTCGAAACTAATGATTTGAAGAAATTGACCCGAAGAGATATGAAATGAAAATTTGATGAAGAAATTGCCCCTGCTATGTGAAAATATGATAAAAATGCCCCAATTTTACCATTATATAGGTTAAAAATGTCATTTTCCATGTCATTTTCAATTTTAACCTAGTAAAATTTGCAAATATTGAGCTCTGAGTTGATAATCATGGCACTTCCAGTTCACCTGCACCGTTTCGAGCGTATCCGACGTCATCAGCGGCCAGCGCACTACGGACCTCCGGTATGTGTCTCGTAAATCTCTGTCTCTCGAAAATTTTGTTTTGCGCACGTTTTCAATGTTTATTGCAAAAAAATTGAGTTTTAGCGCCCTTAACATTTTTCATAGCGCATACGATTCTTTTCGTAGCGCATTCAATATCGTAGCGCCCTTAAGGTGTATCATAGCGCATTCAAGATGTTTCATAGCGCATACGATATCGTAGCCCCGGTGATAGATTTCGTAGCGCATTTGATCATTTGCGTAGCGCATATGATTTCATAGCGCACTTGAGATGTATTGCAGCGTCATTAACGAATTTTGTAGCGCAAAATATTTCATAGCGCATATGAGTGATTTTGTAGCGCTATTAATATGTTTTGTAGCGCAATTGATTCTATAGCGCTGATAATGAATTATATAGGGCATTTAACCAATTTTGCAGTGCCTTTGATTTTATGTTGTTGTAAATGATAAATTTGTTTCCAAAGTTGTTGGAGAACAAATAGTAGATGATAAATTTGCTTTTAAAGTTGTTAAAAACAAATAGGACAGATAAGTTTTCTCCTAAAGTTGTTAGAAAGAAACTTAATGTTGATTATTTGCGTTCCATGATGATGAAAAACAAATAGTTTGATTGATTCGTTTGCTTCTAAGGTTGTTAAAAACAAACATAATTGTGATATTATTCGCATTTCATAATGATAATGAAAAACAAATAGTTTGATATTCAGTTTTGGATTGATACGTTAGGATGATTTGATATTGATGTTGTTTTGATGATGTATGTGAACAGGAGAGACTAGGTGTTTTGCAGTTACGAGAGACTTTTCTGAGCACATGGTCATTGATTCCACATTTGTTACAGTCAGATAGAGATGTGATTGATGCTTGCGGCTTGACTTCATTACTTGATATGCCCGAGGTTCGCCTCAACAGGGCCCTATTGACAGCACTTGCAGAGCGGTGGCATAGCGACACCAACACTTTTCATTTACCGACAGGCGAGATTACAGTGACCCCTGAGGACGTATATCGCATCCTACGGATCCCAGTGATGGGAGAGGTAGTTGTTTTCGATAGACGAGAGGTTGGGGGTACTCTTTCTTTGAGACGGATATTTAGAGATGATCAGATTGCCGGATACTTCATCCCATGGGGTGAGATTACAGATACCTATCCACCATTACCAGCTGTGCTTGCAGGATTCATTGGAGGTGTGTTGTGCCCCGACCATAGGTCGAAGGGGGTTGCGATCGGATGGGGTCGTGTTTTGGAGAGTATGGTGATGCAGGGGACACGGTATGCATGGGGTACATGTATGCTAGCCCACCTATATGACGAGCTACATCATATCGTATATGGTAGAGGCCGTAGTTTTGCTGTTGGATGCTCATTACTACAGATATGGGCATGGGAGCATTTTGTAGTTTTACGTCCATTGACCCGAGGACATCGACCAGCTGGTCGAGCATACAGATGGAGATATGCACATATTATTGCTCAGCCGAGACTGGGAAAACTAGTATATTGGCAGCGGCTATTAGATAGTTTGGACACAGTATGCTGGAGGCCATATTTGGATTGTGAGCCATGGCCAGAGGATGCGAGAGAGATGCCATATGTTTGTACTTCCAGATTTTTGATTGGACGGACTACATGGATCCTGGAGAGATTTCTTGCTGGGCGAGTATTGCGACAGTTTGGTCGGATTCAGGGTATGCCTATAGGTTCGGCCATTTATGCACGACGACTGCCAGAGCTTGCAGTGTGGGGCCCACGGATTTCTTATGAGGCAGCGGTGGCAGAGTTCACCAATTTAGGAGCACAGATGTGGGATTACCGGGTGGATGTTCTTGATGCAGGGGCGACACCAGAGTATGTACAGTATGTCCTAGAGCATCCACCACCACGTATGTTTGATCCTGATGAGGCCATTGCTCCTATTATTGCTCAGAGACGTCGACAGAGGGACTCGGAGTCAGGAGATGATGATTCAGAGGACAGTGATGATGAGGAGAGTAGTGGAGATGATGACTCAGATGGAGATGATGGTGGTGATGATAGGGGTGGAGATAGAGGTGGCAGGAGAGGCGGTAGGAGAGGTGGCAGAGGAGGTAGAGGAGGCAGAGGTGGACCACGAATGAGGCATACTGACCCATCCCCTTCTGTAGATCTGACTGTAGCAGGTCAGATATTGTCTCTGCAGACTACAGTACAGAGCTTATAGGCTTAGTTATCACAGGCACAGGCCTTGATTTCACAGTTGCAGGGTCAGGTGACTTCGATTACTGCTGAGAGAGATGCAGCTAGACAGCGGGGTGAGCAGGCCATTGCCTTAGCAGATAGCCTACAGAGAGTAGCAGGTAGCACTTTTCCAGGTGACATGATGAGGGAGGTTACTAGAGCTACACAAGAGGTAGAGTTCTATCAGACTAGATATCATGATTCAGTTCCACCTGAGCAGAGAGAGAGCTACACTCAATCACGATCTACTCATGGTCGCTCTCGTACTACTAGCAGGGGTGTGACACAGCCATTACCTCCTAGAGGGCCACCAGGGACCGGCGGAGCAGGTCCATCAGGTGCAGGTGATACAGGTCCATCAGGGGCAGGTGGTACAGGTCCTAGGCCAGCTCCATCAGAGGATAGCTCTGCCTAGTGCATTGTATATGATTCTTTTATGATATTCTGTTGAAACATTTTGTATACACCGTGAGATGATCACATTTTTGATGAAATTATATCTTTTGTAGTTGACATCCTTGTACATTTTGACATTCATTTTTGAGATATATGAAATGCAGCGATGATTTTACAT
Source organism: Sequoia sempervirens (assembly GCA_007258455.2). Taxonomy (NCBI): domain Eukaryota; kingdom Viridiplantae; phylum Streptophyta; class Pinopsida; order Cupressales; family Cupressaceae; genus Sequoia; species Sequoia sempervirens. The sequence continues at coordinate 13,407 of VDFB02150923.1, forward strand.
GATATATGATGTGTATCCATATGATGTGTACTATATGATGGTTTCATGATTTATGATATTTATATACATGATTGTATGAGATGAAGTTTATTTGATGAATGAATGTATATAGTATATGATGTATGTAATGTATGCTTTTTATAATTTTCTAATGCAAAAATGTAAAATGTATGAAATGATGTTTTTGTGAATGTCAAAATATACTCAGTCATGTATTTGAAAAGATATAAACATTTGATTCTTTGCCAGCTTTTTAGAAATTTATAAATGCAAAATGAAAATTCTAACATGAATGCAATCTATACTAACCATGCAGGACATTCATACAATATTGCCATTTGGAGAGCTTATTTATGCTTTTGTATCATCATAGAGCTTTGAAATGTTGAAAGTTAATACAAGCATCAAAGGGTATGTTAGCACCAGTGATGACCTGAGTATTGCTTTCATGATTTTTAACATAGCAAGTTAATACAAGCATCTAGGTATAATTGAACCGAGATGACCTGAGTATTGCTTGCATAAACAGACAAGAGTTAATCCTTTTCCCATGCAAATTCCGAAATGTCATCCATGATACATAGTAGTACATGTCTCGCGACCAATTTGCATAGTACTAATGATTTCCTCGCAAACAGCAGACAAAGAAAAATCATACTCCTTCCTTGCTTTTCTAGTTCAGTACATCATCGAATTGCTCCAGAGATATGATAGAAAATCAAACAACCATTCCATTCTTGCTTAAAGTATTTCAAACATTTATTCAGATTAAGATCATCCAAGTTTTAGTTATCATTATTGATATTCTCACTTCAATAGTTGTTTGGATCATGTTGTTTCGATTTTCATTGGCATGAATATGTTTGTGATCGATTTGATACGACAATGTTTGTTTTGTTTTGTCAAACTATTTTATGTCTGTTTTGGAATATTCTGAAAGCTCGTTGCCCCTCTCTTGTATGTTTCTGTGTTTTTCCCCTAGTGTAAACACAACCTAAAGATAAAAGATATGTACAAATTCATCAAGCCATGATGAAACCTAAAGATTCCCACTACATGATATGGATAATGAAAGATATATACAGATGATTGACATGGATGGATGATGCCGAAAGACATAAACTAATAAATGGAGGTATGTTGATCCTGAAATGGCTTTGTTTACCAGTTCCACTACTTGTTGTTTTTATTACTTTTCAAGGTTTTCTGATTTTTATTTTATTTTTTAGGGACTTTTTATGATTTTTTTTTGGGACTTTTATGATGAAGTTTTTTCAAGGACTTTTTATAGTTTTTATTTTTTTTGGACTTTTATGATGATTTTTTTAGGACTTTTTATGATTTTTTTGATTTTTCAGGACTTTTTAGACATAGAACTTCTTCAGATGAATACTATTGATTGGCTCTTCAAACAGGTCCCCCTCTGATGTGGATAACTGATATGCTCCAGAACCGTATGCTGCTACGATAACAAATGGACCAAGCCAATTGGGTTAAAATTTGCCTTTCTTTTCTTTGTCTTGTTGATTACGTGGATTTTCTCTCAAAACTAAGTCACCCACTTGAAATTCCCATGTTTTAACTTTGTGATTATAACTACGAGACATGACTTGTTGATAACCTTTCAAGTGATCAGCTGCATGTTGGCGTCTTTCATCTAACAGTTCGAGCTCTTGGAGACGAGAAACCCTGTAGTCTTCATCACTTATCAATCCCTTAAGTGAAACCCTAAGCAAAGGTATTTCAACTTCTAATGGTAAAATTGCTTCTGCTCCATAGACTAAAGCATATGGTGTAGCTCCTATTGGTGTGCGAACACTGGTTCTATATGCCCATAAAGCTGGGTTGAGTTGAACATGCCAATCACGTCCAGCATCATTTACTGTCTTCTTCAATATCTTCAAGATGGTTTTGTTAGAAGCTTCTGCTTGACCATTACCCTATGGATAATAAGGTGTAGAGAACCTGTGTTGAATGTGAAATCTTTCACAAAGTTCATCAACATCCTGATTCTTAAAAGGTCTTCCATTATCCGTAACAATAGAATTAGGAATTCCATATCTACAAATAATGTAATTCAAGATAAATGAAGATATTTGTTTACCAGTCACTGTTGTTAGAGGAACAGCTTCAATCCATTTTGTAAAATACTCCGTAGCTGTGATGATAAATTTATGACCATTTGACGATGAAGGATGTATTTTACCAACAAGATCTAATCACCATTGAGAAAAAGGCCATGTTGAAATGAAAGGTTGCAGTTCTTGTGCAGGTGCATGAATAAGATTCCCGTGGATCTGGCATCTAGAACACTTCTTGACAAAAGTAAAAGAATCTTGCTCCATGGTAGGCCAATAGTATCCCATTCTGACAAGTTTCTTCGCTAAGGTCAAACCACTCGAATGAGTTCCACAAATACCACCGTGAACCTCTTGTAAGGCTTTTTCAGATTCGTCACGTTCAAGACATCTAAGGAGTGTACCATCAAGACCACGTCTATAAAGGATATTGGAAATTAAGGTATAATGGGATGATTGGCGAATGAAATTCTATTTTTGGTTGCGGGATAAATCTGAAGGCAAGATGTTATCTTTCAAATAGGTATAAGTCTTGCCATATAAAGGTGAATCTGAACCAGTCAAATGACATATAACTTGGGTTTCGGGATTATCATATGTGGGAGAAAATAATTGTTCCACCAAGAATTCATACTTGGTTTGATCTTCAGATATTTGTAATAAGGAAGTAATGGTAGCCATTGCATCTGTAGCTTTATTATCAATCCTTGATATTTGTGAAAATTTAGTGTGGAATGTTTATAATCATCCATGTTCTTGTATAGTAGCAACTTATCATCTTTAGTTTAATGATAATCATCATTAATTTGATTAATGACAAGTTGTGAATCACCATGGCTTTGACTCTGTAATTTTCCATTTCCGAAGCTATTTTTAAATCCTATGAGGTAATGCCTCATATTTGAAAACATATTATTTGTGCAAGAGCAATGTAAAAATTTATGATCATTGAGATGGTGTGTCGCCAGTGTAACGAAAGTCCCTTAGGAGGCATATTATTGTGTAGGGTCACGTCAAGGAAATTACAATTCCCTTGGTCTAGTTGTTGATTATGAACATCTGCATCAAGAAACTCAATGTGCATTGGATTGTCTTCTACTTGGCAAAAGGAGCTTGATAAGTGATCTGCAATGATACATCCTTTTAATAGCTTTTGATCTACATGAAGGTGAATATCAAACTCACTTAAGATCATTACCCATTTTGCAAGTCTTCCTGCTAAAGTGGCTCTGCTTAATGGGTATTTCAATGGATCTATCTTTGTTATCAGCTTAACTGTATGAGTCAACATATAATGTCGCCACTTTTGAGAAGCAAACACTACTGCAAGACAAGCTTTTTCAATGAAGCTGTAGTTTAACTCATGTCTTGTTAAGGTTCTGCTGATATAATATATAGCCCTTTCTTTACCTGTAGAGTCTTCTTGTGCTAGCAATGCACCCAAAGATACTTCTATTGCTGAAATATAGAGTATAAGCGGCTCTCCGGGAATAGGTGGAATTAGAACTGGTGGATGTGTAAGATATTGCTTAATCTGATTGAATGCTACTTCACATTTGTCATCCCATTTAAATGGAACATTTTTAGGCAATAGATGTGTGAATGGCAAGCTTTTGTCTGCCAGTTGAGCTATAAACCTTCTGATGGACTGTAATCTTCCTTGCAAGGATCTTAATTGACTGATATTTCATGGTGGAGGCATGTCCATTATAGCTTGTACCTTTTCTGGATCAACTTCTATACCCTTTTCTAAAACAATGTACCCTAGGAGTTTTCCAGATGTAACACCGAAGACACATATCTTTGGATTTAGTTGAACATTGAACTTCTCCATTCTGATAAAGATTTTTGACAAGATTTCTAGGTGTTCATCTCGTGTATGAGATTTGGCAAGTAAATCATCAACATAATCTTCCATGAATGTATACATCATATCATGAAAAATAGTTGTCATTGCTCTTTGATAAGTAGCTCCAGCATTCTTTAACTTGAATGACTTTACATTCGATGTACATTTTAAAGGACATATGAGCGCTATTTATCTTGATCTTCTGGTGCAATTTTTATCTGGTTGTATCCTGAAAATCCATCCATTAATGAATACATTGCATGGCTAGCAGTTAAGTCAACAATCATGTCTATGTTGGGCAAAGGAAAATCATCTTTAGGGCAAGCTTTATTTAAATCCCTGAAATCTGTACAAACTCTGATCCTTCCATCTGGCTTTGAAATAGGTACAATATTGGAAATCCATTCTGCATAGTCAATAGTTCGAATGAATCCAACATCCAAAAGTTTCTTTAATTCTTCCTTGACTAATAATGCAACATGTGGATGCATCTTTCTGAGCTTTTGCTTTACAGGCTTTGTCCCAGGTTTGATAGATAAATGATGCATTATCAGATTAGGATCTAACCCTGGCATATCAGCATATGACCAAGCAAAGTTAATTTGATTATCCTTCAAGAATTGCATGAGTTTCTGGACTTCTTCAACTGTTAATGATGCTGCAATTTGCAAAACTTTTGGCTGCTCTGGTGTACTTATGTTGATTGAGGATTCACATTTAAAGTTCGATCAAAATAGAAGATCTTTCATGATAATATTTGGGAAGAGTGTCAAGTTTCTCATCCTTCAGTGCCTCAGAAAGGTTTTCACTGTCGGATTCGCTCTTTATTTTTCTCTTTTGTTGATCTATCACTGACATTTTTCGGTTTTCACCAATAGATCCATCTTTATTTTCGTTTTATTTTGCGGCTAAGAGAATTGACACCCTCCTTATTAAAATCATGAGTATAAGATTCTTGAATGAAAAAAAAAATTTCTTCGTTTGAGGAACAAAGGAAATTTATAATGTCCTCATCATTACTGAATGTAGGAATATGGATAGGTGCGTCAATGTCCCAATTTATAAGTTCTGGATAAACTAAGGGCATAGGATCATGAGGTTGGGTAAGGTCTTGAATTGTCAAAGTCATGATATGGTTATCATCCTCATGATAGACAAGGTCTATGATGGTATTCTCCTGTTGATTGTCAATCTCGTTAGGATCTGATTCTTCCTCACTTGAGTCATGATCGCTTTGTAAAACAAAATCAAGTGGAGACCTTGAGCCTTCTCCTTGTATAAGAACAGGTGCATATTTGTGTATAGTATCAACTTGTTTATCCCTCCAAAATTCATCATTATAAATGGTGTCCCATTCATATTCATTAGAATCAGTATCTGAACTATTTTGCAATTGAAAAACTGATTCATGAGATTTATCTGACACAGATCCTCCTTCATGAATTAATTGTGTCTGCTGTGAAGTAGATTCTTCTTTATCTTTTCCATATCCAAGTCCTGTTTTATCACTTGAATGCTTTGAAATAGGTTGAATTGGTTCCACAATTCCTTCTCTTTGTTTCCCTATAGGACCATTCCCTTCATAGCCCATCTTCTGCATGATAGCGTACCCCTTACCATATTGTTCTTTAGGCAACTTAATGTGCAAGAGAGATTCATCTTCATCTTTGTATAGCCAATTTAGGATGTCCCTATCTTCAGATTCTTCTTCAGTGGTATTTGCTCTAATGAATTTTCCATCAAACTTTGTGATTGGCACAGAAGCTTGAGATGTAGAAGTGGTTGCAATCTTTTGATTTGATAAAGTTGGTAACCCATGTGATCTTGGAGAAGGAGGTAAAGTAGAAAGAGATAGTGAATATTCACCTACCCCTTTGTCTTTAAACTTCAGCTTAGTTTCAAGATTCTTTGTCAATTCTTGCAATTGGACTTGTAGATTGGAAGAAGAAATAGCAAGAGCTTCCCTATTGTGTGGCACAAAGACATCTTGAGTTACTCTAAGATTTGAACAAGTTTGGGTACTATTGTAATCAGCTTGTATGGTTATTTCTTGTCCATCATATGGAAACTTGATACATTGATGGTATGTTGATGGTACTGCTTGCATATCATGGATCCACGGATGACCCAAAAGTATATTATAAGACAGATCTCGATCTAGAACCTGACAAAATGTATTCTTCACAACAGGTCCCACTCTGATAGGCAGTAATATTAATCCTTTAGAAGCTCTTTCTTCATCATCATATGCCTTGATGGTTATCTTCCTTCGTGGATCAATTTCATTTTCTGAAATTCCTAAGGCATTTATTAATTTTAAGGTACAAATATTCAAACCGGCTCCTCCATCTATTAAGACACGTCTAATTCGATGTTTATGGATCATGACTTCAAGATAGAGCGAGGAATTATGTGGATGTGTCATAGAGGCATCATCTTTGTCGGAAAATGAAAGACAAGTAGGGGAAGATAAATGTCCCACCATGGCTTGAAATTTGTTTGCATCTAGATCAGTATCAACAATTGTGTTTACAAGAGCTTCTTCTAAAATATTCTTGTGTATGGGGGATATTTTGAGAAGTTCAAGAATGGATATTTGAGCTGATGTTTTTCTCAATTGATCAACCAGATTATACTGAGTTGGAGAAGAAATAGTTGTTTTAGATGAACTTCCTTTTAAAACAACCTTTGCTTGACCTCTTGTTGTTACATTAACCTGTTGATATTCTTGTTTTCCTTTGATTTTGATAACATTAATCTGATTATCATCTGTGTGAATGTGACAGATTATATTGTCTTCAACATTATGTATACTTTTGGCTTTGGTATCCGATGTTTCCCCTTTTTGGTAGTTTGGCAAAGGATCTTTGAATGCTTGATGATCATCATTGGTATGATGTCCCTCAATTGTAATGGTACCATTGTCAATTAAATCTTGTACTAGATTTTTCAAAGCTTGACAATTGTTTGTTCTATGACCTTTACATCGATGATAATTGCAATAATACGAGTCATTCCATGATGGTGGTTTAACTCGTGGCTCATAATCTCTTTGGGGTGGTAAGGTGATAACCTTATTATCAAGAAGCTCCTTGAGAGCAGACTCAAGAGATTGACCCAATGCAGTAAAAGTCCGTCGGTTTGAAAAGAATGAAGGTCTAGACGGATTTGATGTTTGGGCATTGCCAAGATTATTATTGAAATTACCACAATTTTGATTGGTATTTTGATTGGTCATGTTCTCTTGCTTGGAAATTTGTCCTTGTTGATTGTTGTTTCCTTGTTGAATTGTATTTCCTTGTGGATTATTTCGTGGAGCACTTGATAGATTGAAAACATATGGTCTTGTTCATAAATTATTTGCATCCACTATGCCATCATTAACAACATTTTTGTTTCTATTCCAAAACCTTGTTTTATCGTTATTGTTTTGATTTGATGTACTTGGATTATCAAGTTTTATCACTCCCCTTTTAACCAAGGCCCCTTCAATGGTGATTGCATTTTCAATCAATTTTTCAAAGTTATGAGGACAATGAAGGTTAAGCCTATAGCTTAATTCTGGATCAAGGCTATTGACAAAGATATCCATCTTTTCCTTTTCAGGAATAGGACAAGAATATCGTGCAAATAACCTTCTCCACCTTTGTAAAAATGTAGTAAAGGGTTCTCCTACTTTTTGTTTCACTTTACAAAGATCAAGCATTGTTATTTGGTGTTGAATGTTGTAGGAGTATTATGAGATAAACTGATTTATCAACTCCTCAAAATTTTTGATAGGTGGAGTGATTTTTGAAAGCCACTCCATGGATTGTACACCTAGACTTCGTGGAAATAATCGCATCAAGTAAGTATCGTCATAGGCGAATTCAAGACTCATGTTTCGGAAATCCCTAACATGGTCTATGGGATCAGTTTTTCCATTATACCTATCATGCTTAGGAATTTCGCAATGTTTTGGAAATGGGATCATTTGAAGACTCCTATCAAATGGATAAGGAGATATGTCTTCCAAAACATATTTCTTTGTTGTACCTCCTTGCATTTCCTTTATTTTCCCTTGTAATTCTTTTATCTGTTGGTTAAGAGCACTAAAGTCAGTAGGAGGAGTTTCAGGATTTTGTTTAATCCCTTCTATGTCAAAGGTGTGAGGCAATTTAGCTCCTTGATTAGCTAATGAAAGAAAATATTTTTCTTTATTACGTTCTAGAATTCTTTCCATAATAGTATGGAATTGGGGATCTTGTTCTGCTTCTTGAAGCTTTTCTTCTGTTAACTCATCAAGATTAAATGTTTCCTCTTCTTTTTCATTTCGGTCACCCATTTTACTGGTTGTGGTTTCTCCCTCGTCTTTTTCCATT
>VDFB02150924.1:0-11103 GCA_007258455.2 Sequoia sempervirens
GCCATTAATGACAATGGTATGGTGGTTGAGTGTGGCGTTGTTCTGACCATCGAGGTTCAAATCCCACTGAGGATGTAATTGTAGAATGTTTAAATTGGAGATGAGGTCCCCTATTTGTTACATCATTGGTTCATAGCTTTGGGTCAAAAGCATTTACCCCCAATAAAAAATAAAATAAACTAAATCTCCAAAATCTATGTATCCCTCTATAATTTTCCTTGTCAAATTTCTCTTCAAGATGGTTCCCAAGGGTACAACCTTCACAAAGATTCTTGAGAATCTATTTCTAGGAAACCATTTAACTATATCATATTTTCTATGTTGCTCAAGGTAGCAATAATTAAGATGACCAAATTGTTCATACCATTATTTTCTAACTCCATCTAAATGAGAAGAAATATTGCAAGAGAAACATCAAGTGCAAATTATGAGAAGGTGTATAACCTAGCTAGGTGATCTACCCTTCTAAATATTTTTTCTAATGCAAGTCAAACTACATTGGTTATATTCAATGAAAGATAGAATTTCATGAGATAAATTAAGACACAAAAATTTAAACGGTTGATGAATTTTGTTAAACCACTTTTCTTTAGCCTCCTCAGCAATAGGTTCTTTCTTAGTATCCATTGTTGCTGTAATGAACCATTTTTTCTTTAGCAAAAGTTATAATTTTAGCTTTTAATCGTGATAATTAAAATGGGTTGAGGTGTGGCAATCTAATTTGAATCTTACAATAATTTTATTATTCCTTACTTTGATTTTTTAAATTGCATGTAATTAAAACAATTATTTTCAAAAATTGAAATAGAGAGGATGGAAAGGGTGTTGGACTTAAGCCCTCACTAGTACGAATCACTAGGTTTTAGCCTTCATGTGATCATAACTAGGGGCTAATTTTTTTGGTCCATTCTCCTCCACTCTCTTCCCAATGATGTATAACCAATGTAAATATTGACCTCAATAATTTAATAAGAATAGTTCACAAAGCTACTATTCTTATTTAGATATTTTTATGCCTTGCACATCTCCATATTTGACCTCTTTCTATGAGATTTATAATAGGTCAATAACACAAAGTAGAAAAAAATCTACACAAATAAATTTCCTTGTATACAGCACAAAATATAAATTTCACATAATAAAAACTATGATCTACATAAGATAAAATGTGGTCCACACAAGATAAAAGTGTGGCCTTAAAAACATTTCCACTCAGATCAACCTAAACAAGATGATATGTGGCCTATGTAGTGATTTCAATGTCTTTGGTTATTTGGATGTGCCTTTCACAATGATCAAGTGTGGAGGTTAATTGAGATAGAAGAGGAGATTGACACAAAAAAAGAGGTGGATGGAGTAAATTAAATAATTATAAACTTATTTAATTTAGGAGGGAAAGTGAATAATTAAATAATTAAAAACAATTATTTAGTTCTCGATTAAAGGTAACAAATGAATTTTGATGGGGCCTAGAACACAAGACTAAGAAAGGAAAGCTACAAATTAAAATACAACATAAACCAACAATAGTCCCACAGTAGCCACTAAAGATAACTCATGACTACACACACTGCATAATACAAACAACCAAAGGCCTGAGACCCTTTAATAACCTAGTTTTAACTAGGACCATAAACCCTTAGATACTCACAGGACCTGGCTGCATCTACTAGGCATTAGCAAACCAGCCGCTCATGGAAGACACCCCTGAGCCAAGAAAGATAATCTACATAATGGTGTAAGACACCATTAGACCCCTAATCACAAACAATAGAAATCACCTGAAGCGGTCAGGCATCCAAGCAACCAATCTACATCAAACCATCTACTCATCAGCCAAAACTAAGTCCAGAAAAATAGAGAACTTTTCCACCTCCCTGTAGCAACATCCACATGATCGGCCATCCCAACATCCTACTCTAAGGATAGGACATCCCTCTGGTAGAGAGAAATAAACGGAGCACCTTCCCAACAAAGCTCCACCTCAATAGGACAATTACCACCTTCACCTCAATAGAAGAGGGTTCCACCTCAAAAGGAACAATCTCCCCCTCTATAGGAGACTTAATCTAAAAAGCCTGACAGTACCCAACTTTAGTAGGAAGGGAAACTATATCCTCCTTAAGTGTCACAAGCATTAGGAATTGACAAGAAGGAACAAGACACAAAACAAAGATTCATTATAGATAGGGCTCCCTATGCAACATTACTACAAATGTGACTAGCACATAAAATATATGCAAAGGCTCCATTGAGACTTGATAAATTTGCAAAACATATATAGATGGAATAAATCCATCAAGAAGGAAAATTCACCAATAAGGCAGAATATCAGATTAATGAGACACAATAAAATATCAAATGCCCTTTTTCAAAACAACATAATTGTAGTTGAGAAGGAAACACTAGCTTTATTTTAAATATTGTAATAGATCAAAAGCCACAAATCAAGCCACCTTAAGTTATAAAATTTAATATAAAAAAATTGTGATGGAATAATGGGAATTGCATATTATGAAGTGAAGGAATATTAAGTATAAATAAGTCATTTAAGACAATATTCATTGCATTCATGACTACATGAATATCCCCTTTTCATATTCCAAATATAATTGAGTAAAACAAGTACACTATTATTGGGTTGATCAAGTCCAATAATAAGGTACTTGTGAAGTTATTTAAAAAACAAACCTTTTATGTGAAGTAAGATGTTGAGATGCACTTGAATCAATAACCCATTCAAAAAGTTTAGAAACATTCAAACTACATGTAAAAGCACGTCTAGATTGATTACCATTGTTATGAAACTGTTGATTATTTTGATCCATAGGCTTTTTCTCATTTCTCTTCTTAAAACAAGTATTTTGCCAATGTCCATCCTTATTACAATAAGTGAAATGTGGTTTCTTAGAAGAGTTAAACTTTCTAGGATCATTTCCATTAGTATAATGAGGTTTGGAATTATAATGTTTTTGTTTAGAATGAGGTTTAAATTTTTTCTTATGATTAGAAAAAAAAAAAAATTCACTAGACTTAAGAGTACCAAATTGAATTATCTTAGCTGCTGTCTTAATAAATAAATATCGCTATTACGGTAGCTAAAGAAAGGAATAAGCTAATTGAAAGTCGTTAATAATGTGAATTATTGAAATTGCAGGGAAGACGCACAACAATGAAGATGAATATTATTATCGAAAATTTCGAAATCTAAACAGCCAATTGACTATTAAAGCATCAAATTTCAATAAAAGAAGTCATCACTAGATTCCATCAGAATACCGATCTTAAAAGTTGATCTTGCAGATTTAATTTTTAGGATTACAATTTAGCACTATCTTAATTTTTAAGGTTGCATTACACACATGCTTCATAAGAGCAATTTGTTATGCAATATCCCAATCTATGAACATAAAAGGTTGCAATGTGACATAAAGGACACCCTATGAGGGCCAAGGGCTTCTTCATTTTTGAGATTCCATTTTTTGATTTCATCTTTGGATGTAGATGAACCTAGTCTAGATTTAGGATCTATAGCTACATCTAAAAGATGTTTAAACCGAAAAATAAAGCATATATGAGTTTTCCAAGAATGATAGTTAGAAAATTTTTACTTAATTTCAGGAATTAAAGTAGACATGATTGTAATAAAAAATAAAAAATCATAATTTATGAGAAAAATAATAAGTATTGAAAATATTTGCTTAAAAAAAATATATTCCTCTTAACTGAATTAAATCCTAAAAAAAAATAACCTCTTTTAAAAATAAATTTCCTAAAAATGAAATATTAAACTAAATTAATCACTTAAATTGATTATAAGAAATAAAATAAATTAAATAAATATAGTGTGTGATATTTAATTATATATTATTAAATATAGAATAAAATAAAATATTAAGAGTAGAGTATTAAATACTTAAAACTTTATATAAAAATCATTAATTTAATATGTTTTTGTTTTAAAAAATATGAAAAAAGATTTAAAAGATTAAAGATTTTCTTTAAAAAAACTAATAAAATAATCATTACTTTAAAACTTACCATGAATAAGAGGGAAAGCACTTATTTCCTAATTATTTAAACCTTTTCTTAATAGTTTTAGGGCTATTTGATTTAATAGAAATATATATGAACTCTTAAAAGCACAATAAAAAAAGAGCGAGCGGGATTTTTTTATAAAAGACTTAGTGTTAAAGGATAAAAAAATCAAACGTATACAGAAAGGATAAACATGCAGCTAAATGGAGCGCAACTATAGGGAAGGTGTGGAGCAGAGAAAAGCAAAAAGGGTGGGCAAAAGGTTAAGGATTTTAAAATGAAGATTTATTAAGCAGCGAAGCAAGAATGAATAGAGGCCCAAAGGAGAGCCTTACGCAGACCTGCAAATTCAAGGGTTTTATTTATTATCATTTATTTTGAAAAAGAAATATGAAACCCTTAAAATGTTTTGATTTATTTTTATTTTTAAATATTACATATATACAAAAGAGGGTTTGAATTAAAAAAAAAAGATTTTATTAAAAATTTGATTTTAGATTTATTAATGAATAAATCTGACTTAAAACAAGGCTAAAGCCCTAAAAAAAATTTTTTTTTTTACAAAATGCAAAATATAGTGAATTTTTTATAGATTTACCTTAATATTGCAAAAAAATAAAAAATTACAAACTAATGAACTGTTCTAAATAAATTTGAAAAATAACCCTTTATTAGAGGGATTTTTAATTTTTATGCAAAAAATAAAACATGTATGCAATATATAATGGATTTTTTTTACAGATCTAATATAAGATTTGCAAAAAAAACATATTAGCTTTTTTCTTAAAAAGAATTTTTGAACTAGAGTTAGAGCCCCTAAAAGAATTGAGTTTTTACAAAGAATTTTTGAACATTTTAAAATGGTTTTTAGAGATTTTGCAATTTGAAAAGGGCACCAGAAATATTTAAGATAAGAAATCCACAGGGTTGAAGAACATATCAAACAAAAAGAGATTGAACTTTCTTTGAGTGAAATGCTCAATGGTGGCAAAAGTCAATGAAAAACTGGCGCAGAATATTAGTAATACCAAGCTCGATGCACAATGAAGAAATAAAAGGCTAATATAAAGAAATTATAATAAAAGAAATGTTTGAAGAAAAGAGATTAACAAATAAGTTAAAGTAGCCAAATAAGCACCACAAACAAGAGGACACGAAAGATTTACGACTAAAGGGGAAAAAGAAACAGAAAAACCTGTGTCTGGCAAATATGGATAGGAAGGAATACAAAGTCAAAAATGTAGAGAGAGAGCTCAAAGCGCCGAGCGGGTTTGGCGAGATCTTGCCGTACCTCAGTAATTCAGTGGGAAGGGTGGGAATATGACTCAGCTGATGAGGAATGCCATTCCTGGTGTGTTTTCCGAGTATACCTCTGGGGAGGTGATTTTGAAATATTCCTAATAAAGGAATTAAAAAATAAATAAAATGTAGGGAGTGACAAAAAGACAAAGACTTAGGATTCCTTAAAGAATATTCACACCAAGGTTAATAAATAATGATAAAGGTAAAGAATAACTGGCACACTGCGGTAAAGGATTGTCTTCTAACATCCCCTTAAGCTTTGCTGGGGAGGTTAGTCAAACCCTTCAACGGTTTGTAATCCAAGATTATATCTGCAACTTGATCTTCACCTTTACAATACAAAAGATAAATTTTCTTGTCTTCAATTTTCTCTCTAATGAAGTGATGTTGAAGAGAAATGTGACTGGTCCTTGCATGAAAAACTGGATTTGTTGCCAAAGCAATAGCACTTTGATTATCACAATATAAAGGAGTAGGATCCTTTCGAGGTAGACCCAAGTCTTCAAGTAATCTTCTTAACCATAGTGCTTCTTTAGATGCATTTGTACAACCTTTAAATTCAGCTTTTGTAGAAAAAAAAGAAGTAGATTGTTGTTTCTTACTATTCCATGAGATTGCACCTGATCCATCAAAGAAACAATAACCACAAGTGGATCTCCCATCATTGGGATCACTCCTAAATCTGAATCAATATAACCCTTTAAAGAAAAATCACAATTTGCATCATAAAAAAGACTAAGATTAAGAGTACCTTTAACATATCTTAAAATTATTTTTGCAACTTTAAAATGAGTTTGTTGTGGTTTAGACATAAATCTAGAAACCAATCCAACACTATAAGAAATATCAGGTCTAGTAAGAGTTAAATAACTTAAGCCTCCTACTAATTGCCTATATAAAGTTGGATCAACAAAAGGAGTTTCCATATCAACCATTAATTTAGTTCCTAATTCAAAAGGAGTAGAAACACACTTTGCATCATTCATTTTAAATCTATTTAAGAGATCTTGAGCATATATATGTTGAGAAAGAAAAATACCTTTAGGTGTTTGCCAAATTTACATACCCAAAAAATAATGTAATAGGCCTAAATCAGTCATTTGAAATTGTTGATTGAGTTGAGACTTAACATCACTAATCAAATTGTTAGAACTATAAGTGATAATTAAATCATCAACATATAAAATAATAATCACAATATCATCTTCACTATTCATAACATATATATTTGGATCATTTTTACTTCTAATTAAACCATGAGATAGAAAGAAAGCATAGCCCAAATTATAAAATGTCAATATATAGACATAGCAATAATAGATCTAGGTTTCCTCTCACTACATCATTGAATTGTAAAGGGAAATTGTATCAAGATTAATAATAAAGGACTTTGAAAAATTGGTCCTAAAGATGGTTTTAAAAAAAAACCATATTGCCTTCAATAAAATAATGAAATGGAAAGGTTTCCCAAGACACGTTCACACAAATTAAGAGAAAATAGATCTAAGGTTTAAATTCATAAAAACAGAAGCAGAATTTTACATGCAAAATAGAAGTGAGGATGGAAGCATAACAGCGGGTCCCCAAAACCTCCGGACTTGATTAAAATAAATTATTCATTAAAGATAGGGCTCCCTATGCAACATTACTACAAATGTGACTAGCACATAAAATATATGTAAAGGCTCCATTGAGACTTGATAAATTTACAAAACATATATAGATGGAATAAATCCATCAAGAAGGAAAATTGACCAATAAGGCAGAATATCAGATTAATGAGACACAATAAAATATCAAATTCCCTTTTTCAAAACAACATAATTGTAGTTGAGAAGGAAACACTAGCTTTATTTTAAATATTGTAATAGATCAAAAGCAAAAAATCAAGCCACCTTAACTTATAAAAATTAATATAAAAAAATTGTGATGGAATAATGGGAATTGCATATTATGAAGTGAAGGATTATTAAGTATAAATAAGTCATTTAAGACAATATTCATGCATTCATGACTACATGAATATCCCCTTTTCATATTCCAAATATAATTGAGTAAAACAAGTACACTATTATTGGGTTGATCAAGTCCAATAATAAGGTACTTGTGAAGTTATTTAAAAAAAAAAGTTTTTATGTGAAGTAACATGTTGAGATGCACCTGAATCAATAACCCATTCAAAAGGTTTAGAAACATTCAAACTGCATGTAAAAGCACGTCTAGATTGATTACCATTGTTATGAAACTGTTGATTATTTTGATCCATAGGATTTTTCTCATTTTTCTTCGTAAAACAATTATTTAGCCAATGTCCATCCTTATTACAATAAGTGCAATGTGGTTTCTTAGAAGAGTTAAACTTTCTAGGATCATTTCCATTATTATAATGAGATTTGGAATTATAATGTTGTTGTTTAGAATGAGGTTTAAATTTTTTCTTATGATTAGACAAAAAAACATTTTCACTAGACTTAAGAGTACCAAATTGAATTATCTTAGCCTCTTCTTGTCTTAATAAATCACAAAAAATATCATATGTTAATTGAGTAGCTAAAGAAGGAATGGCTAATTGAGAATGGATATTAGTAATGAATTGTTGAAATTGTCTAGGAAGACACTTTTTAAGAATAAGATGAACTAATCTAAGATTATCTAATTTAAATCCTAAACCATCCAATTGACTAACATAATTTTTTTTGAGTTTGTCCCATGCTTCATAGGCAATTGTACATGTATTAGTGTGAACATAAAGTTTGGGTGACATGGAGATACCTATGAGGCCAAGGGCTTCATCATTTTTGAGATTTAGGATCTGGAGCTACATCTAAAAGATGTTTAAACTTAAAAATAAAGCATATATGAGTTTTCCAAGAATGATAGTTAGAAGAATTCAACTTAATTTCAAGAATTAAAGTAGACATGATTGTAATAAATGTACCAGTGTACTTCTTTCTGCTGGGGCATCCAAAAAAATAAGAATATTTTTCAATTTTGATCGCGGAAAGTTTATTCTTTGAACCAACGCAACAAGTACATTGCTTCAAAGAGGGGAAAAATGTAGACATGAAAATTTAACATTTTGCATTCGATCAGGTTAATTCATAAACCAAACTAGGTTTCACATTAGGTCCATTCACCAATTAATCAGGTTCTCCTTCATCCATTCATCAGGTAATATCATCTCGTAAAGTCATTCATTCAAACTTAAATAAACATTATCATCAATATTTTAATCAAATAAATCAAACATCCATTTAATTAAATCCAAATGCATTTTCCATCCTTTTTTGATTTAAATAAATCAACTATTTAAATCAAATAAGTCAAAACATCCTAATCATCATTAGGCTAATGTAATCTTGATTAAATTAACCTAATCATCCACTTGCACAAATAAATCAATTTATTGATTTATTAAAATCCCTATTTTCTTTCAACATGGCATCTTGGAAGAATATTCCCCACTCATGCCTTTTCAGAATTTTAAATTCTGACATGTTCCTCACTCAGAATTTAAAATTCTAACTTATCCTCCACCCAAGCATTTTCAGAATATCAAATTCAGACATGTTCCCCACTCATAATTTAAAATTCTGACATATCCTCCACCCATGCATTTTCAGAATATTAAATTCTGACATGTTCCCCACTCAGAATTTAAAATTTTGACTTATCCTCCACCCATGCATTTTCAAAATATTAAATTCTGACATGTTCCCCACTCAGAATTTAAAATTCTGAAAGTCTTACATGTCCCCCCACTCAAACAATTTTAAATTCTTGGCACATTGACAAAAATGTGCTCACTCCTCAACCAATCAGAGGTTGACAAGTGGCCTCATCTCATTGGCCAATCTCTCATCAAGAAAATCTATAAATTGAAGCTTAATCCTCCATAATTGGATCTACAACTTTAAGGCAAGGTTACTCTCTTCATTTGAGAAATAATCTTGCACCTCTTCATCCTATTTGCAGTTGCATCATCTTGGCTTCTTAGCAAGGATTGGGAAAGGGTCACTAGCACATGTGGCACCAATCCACTATGGAATAGGTAATTGTAGTTGTTTTCATAATGTTTTTTAGTATTCTCTTGTCATGTATTGCATTTGGAAGCATCTACTAGGTATTTCATAGGAGTTATTTTGATAGATTTGTAAAATATTAACCCATGTTTGAGATGTTAGTATTTGTAGATTTAAAAAGATGCTCACATACTTGGCGCTAGAAGGAGGGAAACAACTAAAGCATTTCATTTCTATTTTGTGTTACTTAATTTTTTTTATGGTGTGAAATAAGAAGGCTATTAACAATACTACTTTGTGTTTAGCTGAGTCTTATGTGAGCAGTGCCTCTTTCAAAATTCATTCTGATTGATGTATGCTAATTTATAATATTCATAATCTCAAGCATGCTAAGATAGTTTATTAAGGAAAATGAAAACCAAAAATGATTACTACTCTTATGCAGCAATTGATATAATCTCCAAGCAAAATCTGTTTATAAGGCTTGTGTATTTTTGTTCTCTGCTGCCACAGTGATTAAAAAAATATAAGCAAAAATGTGTCTTTTCAGATCTGTGTCCTTGTCATAGTCATCCATAATATCTACTCCATTGGAAAGGGTCAAGGAAATGATGAAGTTGGTTGCATCACGCAGATGGTTGCAGCAATTCCAACTATAGCTTTTATTTATGATATCACAGACGCGGTGTATTTTGTATCATTCACAATAGATGTGCTTTTATTTTGCAGGGGAGGATGTTGAATCAAATGGTTTATGGTAAGGATTCTTCAAAGGCATTTAAAGCATTGGCCTTACACTTGCCAAATTGTAGAAGATAATTTTACACCTGCTAATCTGCATTGAAGTTTCTCTGTTCTTTGTTCACCTGCTAATTAGACGCTTGAGTTGAAGAGATTGGTAGCTATCAGAGTTAAAGGAATTTCTCATTTGTGTTCATCGAGTGGATCGATAGGAATGCAAATTCCATGATCTTGAAATCACTAATAGGCGTAATTTAACAGTCTTACAATCTGGTTTTATAAATCCTCATACGCCTCTATGGAATTAAATTTTATGCCTACCAATTTCATTTAAGATTTGATAAATATCTTTGAATAATGATGGTGGTTGCACCTACTAAAGGCATTGACTTGAAAATTTCTATATACTGTAGATTTTTCCCTTTACCTGCCAATAGATATGTGCTGGTACAGTTGGAACAACTGTAAGTAATTAATTATTTGATGGAAAGCTTACATGTGCAGGTACAAGGAGAGATGCGATGTTGTCTACTAGTCTACAACTCAAAAAATCTTAAACAATTTTATCTTATTTTTTGTTGCTTCTCTCATAGTTTTAGAGTGTTGATTCAGCCACATAGATATTGATTCACTATTGCAGTTGTCATTCCTGATCCGATCAATCTCCTTATTTTTGAATGATGTTATTTATCCCAACTTCAAACAATATGTGATTTTCTAAGCACTAAGAACTTCTGCTCACTTTTCTACCTTTTTTTGGTATTGAACATGTTATTCCTACAAGTATGTACCCCTCATTGCCACATCAGTCGTCTTGTGTATTATCTTTCTGAGTTCTTTTCATAAATAACTTGCACTCTTCATGATCCTCTTATTCTTTTCTGTGAACATTGAAATAACATAGAAATACGTGATCCACTTCCACTGAAAAACCTTCTCAACTGTTCTATCAGGCATAGAGCTATGCCCATCAGACCTTGAAGAGGAAGCATCTAGTTAT